>NW_026496664.1:0-20256 GCF_026875155.1 Cherax quadricarinatus | reverse complement strand
TTGTTTTGTGCCCCCTCCTGGAACATCCGTTTTGCCCCCTTGTCTATTTCTGACAGTATTTTATATTCATTATCATGTCTCCCCGACCCTCCTGTCCTTAGTGTCGTCAGGTGTTTTCCCCTTTAACCTTTCTCATAGGACTTCCCTTAGCTCTGGAATTTACCTTGTCGCAAACCTTTGCACTTTCTTGTTTTTGAGTGTTTTACAAGTGCGGGTTTCCCAAAAACATGTGCCGCATTTCCATAGGGCCTGATGTCACGGTGTACGTGTCTTGAACGTTTCCTTATTAAGATTTCGGAATGCGGTTCTCGGGTTTGCCAGGCGCCATATGCTGCAGCATTTACGGGTTGATGTGTGCTTCCGGGAAACAGTCGGGTGTTATACCATTTTCCAAGATTTTTTCCCCTTGAGCAGGTTTTGAGTTTTTGGCCCACCTAGCCTTACTCTGTCTGCATTTTTTTTCCCCTTCCCCTTCTTCATGATTTTGCATTTGGCGGGTTAAAATTTAAAAGCCAGTTGCGGACCAGGTGCCCCAGGTCTTTTTGAAGTCCCCCGGGTCCTCATTGATTTAATTCCCCCTCTTTAATTACATCATCTGCGAACAGGGACACTTTGAGTCTAACCTTCCCATCTGTCGTTCCATTTTCAAAATAGCACTGGTCCTAGGCCCAACCCCTGTGGGGACCCCGCTTGTCACAGGTCCCCACTGTGATAATCATTTTCCATGATTTTTTTTGCCTCCTGTCAGGAACTCTGTCCCTGCAGTGCCCTTTGTTTTTGTGGTGTGGGTTGGGGGGTGGTGTGTGGTGGGTGTTGGGTGGTTGTGGTGGTGTGTGTGTTTTTTTGTTGGTTTTTTGTTTTGTGTGGGGGGGGGGTTTTGGGGGCGGCCTAGGAAAGGTTGGAGGGGGGGGGTAAAGAAGGTTTTTGTGCTAGGGGCTTGAACTTCTAGCGGGCATGCGTGAGTGTGTTTTTATAGGAGTGAAGGGGGAACAATTGGGTTTAAATTTATTGACGTGCTGTGGAGTGTGAGCAGAGTAACATTTTATGAAGGGATTTCAGGGAACCAGCGGGCCGGACTTGAGTCGTGGAGATGGAAGTACAGTGTCTGCACTCTGAAGGCGGGGTGTAAGTTGCAGTTTAAAAACTGTAGTGTAAGGAGCCCTTCTGGCAAGACAGTGATGGAGTGAAAGGGATGGTGAAAGTTTTTTTTTTTTGGGGCCACCTGCCTTGGTGGGAATCGGCCAGTGTGCTAATTGAAAAATTTAATATGTCATTATACTGTATACTTTTTTTTTTATCCAGAAGCCTGTTGATTATACCTCACATGGCTGGCCAATACTTTTAACCCTTAAATGGTTCAAACGTATATATCCGTTCTCTCGCGCAGCGCCCCAAAAATTTTGAAAAAAAAAAAAAAATTATAGGAAAAAAGAAATGTGGTACCCAAGCGTCCCCAATTTTTTTCATATGGCACATACTGAGTGACCCACCCATTCTCTCAGGCATATCGTGCCAATGTTAAATGAATGACAAATGAAATGTATATATACGTTTGGGACGCTACGCGAGAGAACGTATATATACGTTAGGACCGTTTAAGGGTTAATGTAATCTCTCCCAATTTTTATCTATACATTTAAGGGCCCCCGCTTTTCAGTGTTTTGCCTTATGGAGTTTCGCCTTACGGCGTTCCGCTAATAAAGCGATCTCAAATTTGACCAAAACTTTATATATGGCAAGCGGTTTTTTAATACAGCGCTCGCCCCCTGGTTTGTTTACATACCTTTCAGGGTCGAGAGGTCCTCTCCTAAACTCGTTCTCAGGGTCGAAAATTTTTTCGAAAAAAAAAAAAAAGATTTTTTCCTATGAAAATGAGAGAGAAAACCCTTTTCCTGGGCATAATGACACCCAAAAAATACGAAATCTGATGGAAAACTTACGGAATTGCTCTCGTGAAGTTTAGCAGTCTCGACAGTGTTTATGCATCGGCGATTTCACCCACTTTGAGCCCTATTTTCGGCCAATTCCATGTACTAGTTGACCAAAAATCATATCTATTTTGCTAGAACTCCATTTTTTCTATCGAATGAGTACAAGAAACCACCTATATACCGATTTCAACTATCCAGTAAAGTGGTCAGAAATTGGCAATTTTGCCAATTTCACACAAATTTCAGAAGATGCCAATTTCCATATAGTCGCGTCCCCAGGCCCCTCTTACATCTCTCTTGCTTTCCACTTGGAATTTTTATTCTCACATAAAATAGATGGTTTACTGTTATGCAGACTACTGCATTAGTGTACAGATGGTGTAGAAATGGTATAAATAATGTCAGCGCACTTGTGAAAGAATATTAGACTTACCAGTTGACGTGTATTGGACACTTGGCATGATTTGTTTACTTTTGAACTTTGGTAAAAATCGAACATTTCTGCTACTTTTAGCTCAATTTCAAGGTACTTTTCATTATGAAACCAATCAAAATCATCTCAATTTCTGTAGTATGTCTTAAAATCTATAAAATGAGGCTAGGAAAACTAAAATACACCCATAAATACCATACGAAAATACACTGCAAAGTCGCTGTTTTAAACCAAAAACACGGTTGGAGTTTTTTTTTCTCATTATGCACTGTGTGCTGCAGGATTTTTTTATACTGTGTACATCCAGGCCCTGGGAAAACCTGGGTAGCCACAGCCACTCAAGGTTTTTTAGTGCCAGGAAGAAAAAAAAACTGGCAGGAAATGACAGAAATCGTACACCAAATCTAGTCATTCCTGGAGTGGAACCACAGTCCATGGCCTCCACTCCAAACCAACAGATACAGATACTAATGCCGGAAAAAAAAAAAACCCAGTACCAACAATACCACCAGTCCGATGACATTCTTCTTTGCAAATATACAGGGTCTAAAGCCAGCAACAAACAACAAAATACCTTTCATCCGTGGACTGCTTGCAGAGGCAAAGGCAATGTTTGCGGCTTACACTGAGACCCACCTAAAGGATCACTTGGACAATGAAATATGGATCCCAGGTTACAACCTATACAGATGCGACAGAGTGAACAGGCAAAAGGGAAAGGGGGGTTGGCCTTTTACATTGCAGAGTCACTTGTGTGCACAGAACTGCTGAATGCCTCAAATGATGTAGTGGAAGTTTTAACAGTAAAGATCAAGAACCAAAACCTAGTCATTGTGGTAGTCTACAAGCCTCCGGATGCAACATCCCAGCATTCCAGGAACAGCTGTTAAAAATTGACCACTGTCTGAAAAATCTGCCAGCTCCTGCACCCAACATCTTGCTCCTGGGGGATTTCAACTTAAGGCACCTAAATGGAGGAATATAGCAAATAATATTGTTGCAGTAATAACACCAGGAGGCAGCTCTGATGAAAACTCACACTCACACGAGCTTTTAAATCTCTGCACAAAATTCAATTTAACCCCTTCAGGGTCCAAGGCCAAAATCTGAAGTGGTGCCCCGTGTCCAAGAATTTTCAAAAAAAAAAAAATATTTTTTCTTATGAAATGGTAGAGAATCCTTTTGTGAAAGTAATAAAACAAAAAGTACGAAATTTGATGGAAAATTGACGAAATTATGCTCTCGCGAATTTTGATGTGTCAGCGATATTTACGAATCGGCGATTTTGCCGACTTTGACTCCCATTTTAGGTCAATTACATTATTCCAGTCGACCAAATTCTTAGCTATTTCACTAGTATTACTTCTATTCAATCGATTGAGCACAAGAAATCCCCAAGTCAACTGTTTCAACTACAAAATAATATGATTGGAAATTGGTAATTTGGCCAATTTAACACAAAGTTCAAAATATTCCAATTTCAAAATGGGGTCCAGAATAAACAATGTAGGTATTCCTGGGACTAAACTAACATTTCCTCTGTTCATTAGTTACGTTTTGAGGCTTTACAAATAAATTCCAATTTGATTTCTTATTCACATAATGAATTTTTATTCACACCAAAAAATAGAAGATTTACTGTTATGCAAAATTGTAATAATTGATAAATATCATCACCACATTTGTAAATGTATATTAGACCCACCAGCTCATGTGTATTAGACGTGTGAGGTCATTTGTTTACTCTTGAACATCGGCAAAATTTTAACATTTCCGCTACTTTGAGCTCAGTTTCAAGCCTTTTCCCAGTGCTAAAACCAATCAAAATCATCTCTATTTCTGTATATGCCTTCCATTCTATCAAATGAGACCAAGAAATCGCAAATACAACTATAAAAAACATACAAAAAACACTGCAAAGTCACTGTTTTAATCGAAAATCATGGTCTCAGCTTTTTTTCTTTCATTATACACAATGTGCTGCAGGATTTGTTTTATGTGGTGCACACATACCACATAGATGTATTCTCTCATATCTAGGCCAAATGTACCACTCACAGTTTATCAGAGTGAGCTGAGCTCATGACGTAGATCTACGGTTTGGACCCTGAACGTAAAGCCGTAGATCTACGGGACGGACCCTGAAAGGGTTAAACCAGCACCTCATCTTCACTAACAATGATGATCTGATACGAAATGTCACCATATCAAAAACAATATACTCAGATCACAACATAATTGAGGTTCAGACATGTATGCGCGGAGCCCCCGACCAACGTAATGAGATTAGTCATGGGAGCATTCACCAAATTCAACTTCAATAACAAAAACATAAAGTGGGACCAAGTAAACCAAATCCTAACTGATATAAGCTGGGAAGATATACTAAGCAACACAGACCCCAGCTTATGCCTTTGAACAGATTAGCTCGGTGGCGCTCGATGTATGCACAAGGCTTATTCCTCTAAGAAAAGGGAGGGAGTAGATGTAAAATAGAAAGGGACAGGCGCCCCCTTTACAGGCAACGGAAAAGAATAACAGAGCGGCTAAAAGAGGTCAATATATCTGAAAGGCGTAGGGAGACACTGGTCAGAGAAATAGCAAGCATCGAACTTAAGCTAAAGGAATCTTATAGGATTCAGGAATCGGGGGGAAGAACTAAAAGCCATAAATGAAATCGAAAGAAACCCAAAGCATTTCTTCTATGCCAAATCAAAGTCGAGAACAACGTCCAGTATTGGGCCCCTACTTAAACAAGATGGGTCCTACACAGATGACAGCAAGGAAATGAGTGAGCTACTCAAATCCCAATATGACTCAGTTTTAGCAAGCTGCTAACCAGACTGAGAGTCGAAGATCAAAATGAATTTTTATGAGAGAGCCACAGAATTTGGTTAACACAAGCCTATCTGATGTTATCCTGACGCCAAATGACTTCGAACAGGCGATAAATGGCATGCCCATGCACTCTGCCCCAGGGCCAGACTCATGGAACTCCGTGTTCATCAAGATCTGCAAGAAGCCCCTATCACGAGCTTTTCCATCCCATGGAGAGGGAGCATGGACACCGGGGTCCCACAGTTACTAAAAACAACAGACATAGCCCCACTCCACAAAGGGGGCAGTAAAGAACAGCAAAGAACTACAGACTGATAGCACTAACATCCCATATCATAAAAATCTTTGAAAGGGTCCTAAGAAGCAAGATCACCACCCATCTAGAAACCCATCATTTACACAACCCAGGGCAACATGGGTTTAGAACAGGTCGCTCCTGTCTGTCTCAACTATTGGATCACTATGACAAGGTCCTAGATGCACTAGAAGACAAAAAGAATGCAGATGTAATATATACAGACTTTGCAAAAGCCTTCGACAAGTGTGACCATGGCGTAATAGCGCACAAAATGCGTGCTAAAGGAATAACGGGAAAAGTCGGTCGATGGATCTATAATTTCCTCACTAACAGAACACAGAGAGTAGTAGTCAAGAGAGTAAAGTCCGAGCAGCTACTGTGAAAAGCTCTGTTCCACAAGGCACAGTACTTGCTCCCATCTTGTTCCTCATCCTCATATCTGACATAGACAAGGATGTCAGCCACAGCACCGTGTCTTCCTTTGCAGATGACACCCGAATCTGTATGACAGTGTCTTCCATTGCAGACACTGAAAGGCTCCAGGTGGACATCAACCAAATCTTTCAGTGGGCTGCAGAAAACAATATGAAGTTTAACAATGAGAAATTTCAATTACTCAAAAATGGCAAACACGAGGAAATTAAATCTTCATCAGAGTACAAAACAAATTCTGGCCACAAAATAGAGTGAAACACCAACGTCAAAGACCTGGGAGTGATCATGTCGGAGGATCTCACCTTCAAGGACCATAACATTGTATCAATCGCATCTGCTAGAAAAATGACAGGATGGATAATGAGAACATTCAAAACTAGGGAGGCCAAGCCCAAGATGACATCTTCAGGTCACTTGTTCTATCTAGGCTGGAATATTGCTGCACACTAACAGCACCTTTCAAGGCAGGTGAAATTGCTGACCTAGAAAATGTACAGAGAACCTTCATGGCACGCATAACGGAGATAAAACACCTCAATTACTGGGAGCGCTTGAGGTTCCTGAACCTGTATTCCCTGGAATGCAGGCGGGAGAGATACATGATTATATACACCTGGAAAATCCTAGAGGGACTAGTACCGAACTTGCACATGAAAATCACTCACTACGAAAGCAAAAGACTTGGCAGATTATGCAACATCCCCCCAATGAAAAGCAGGGGTGTCACTAGCACGTTAAGAGACCATACAATAAGTGTCAGGGGCCCGAGACTGTTCAACTCCCTCCCAGCATACATAAGGGGGATTACCAACAGACCCCTGGCAGTCTTCAAGCTGGCACTGGACAAGCACCTAAAGTCGGTTCCTGACCAGCCGGGCTGTGGCTCGTACTTTAGTTTTGCGTGCAGCCAACAGTAACAGCCTGGTTGATCAGGCTCTGATCCACCAGGAGGTCTGGTCACAGACCGGCCGCAGTGGCATTGACCCCCGGAACTCTCTCCAGGTAAACTCCAGGTAAATGTCTCTCGCTAGACTTGAAGGCGCTAGAATTTAAGTGTACTAGTACGTCAATAGCCCTGGTGCGTAAGCCGTCCTAGTACATCGGAAATCCTGAAAGGGTTAACCTTGACCTGAAATGCTTTCTTGATAGTTATGACAGGACGCACAGGCATAACACCAGACACAAACATCTCTACGACATTCCCTGTGTCCGACTAAACCTTTACAAAAATTCAATGTAGTATGTCAAAGGCCCTAAAATCTGGAACACCCTACCTGAAAACTCTAGAACTGAAGCCACATTCATCACCTTCGAAACTACTGTTAGAAAACATCTTATCTCCCTGATGCACCCCGTCAATAACTACATGAAAACCACCTGGTGGTTCACACTTACACTCACTCACTCACTTGACTATAAGCACAGAAATACAAATCTTAATCTTAAAATAATGATTCTTAACTAGTCATAAGTTTGCCTGTGATACTCCAGTATAGAAACTATGTATTGTGCTAAAACAAAAGCATTCACATTACTAAACTCACAAACTAGTATTTACTCACTTAGTATTTAGTCAACTTACTCCAATAATCAACCTTGGCCTACTAGATGATCAGCCTGTAACTGATTTCATCAACAATATGAACAACACACTTCTCATACCAACAATAACTAAACCAACCAGGCTCACTGAAACAAGTGCAACCATAATAGACCACATATGGACCAATATACTAGCCCCCCTTAAATCAGGGATAATCACAGATAGCACTACAGACCACTACCCTACCTTCCTCTTGACAAACATTAATAAACCACCAATTGAATACAACAAAGTTTCATTTAGACTCCATGATGAGGCCTCAATGAGGAAGTTCACAGCTGACCTAGAGACTGTTGACTGGCCTACAGAATTCTCCAAGGCCAATGGTATTGATGACTGGACAGACATTTTTCTTAACAAATTACTTAGACTATACAACAAACATTGTCCTATAAAAACGAAACAGATCACAACCAAATGGCTTGGTTGCCCATGGCTAACCAGCACCATTCTGAAATCCATTGATAAGAAGCACCAATATGAAAAGCAATATAGACAGGGCTTAATACACAAAGATATTCTTAAACACTATTCATCAGTCTTCACCAAAGTAATAAAGAAAGCCAAACAACTATACTACTCCAGTAGATTCACTGACACAAGAGGAGATATAAAAAAGACCTGGAAAACACTCTCTCAGATTCTAGGGACCCACAAACTGAAAAAAAACACAGAATATTGTCCTAACTAACCTAATGAAACACCACTGCATCCCTACTGACACAGCTAACAAGATAAACGACTTCTTCTCAACCATAGGTTCTAATCTCGCAATAAAATCCCACGTACAATGCCCATGTCGGGGACTACCTAGATGGGAATTTCCCAAATTCCTTCTATCTTGCTCCTAACTGAGCCCACGGAAGTCACTGAGATTATAAAGTCACTTAAAAATAACTCAGGGAATCTCTCTCATGTCCCACCATTATTGTACAAGAGAGCGGCCCATGTCCTCTCGCATACTATCTCATTACTTTTTAACAAGTCACTAAAAACTAGCACCTTCCCGAAACTGCTCAAGACGGCAAGGGTTACACCAATACATAAAGGTGGTGACCTACAGATTTAAACAACTATAGGCCAATATCAAACTTACCATTGCTATCCAAAATCTTTGAGAAACTCGTTCACAGGAGACTGTATTCATTTATAACGGCACAAAACATACTCAATCCCTGCCAATTTGGATTCAGGAAAAATAAAAGCACTAACGATGCAATCATAAAAATGCTAGATCTGCTTTACACAGCATTGGAAAATAAGGAATATCCACTAGGAATTTTTATTCACCTAAGAAAAGCTTTTGACACAGTAGACCACGGCATCCTACTCCACAAACTTGACCATTATGGTATAAGAGGCCATGCGCTTGCATATTTCTTACCTTACTAATAGGTATCAGTATGTCACCATTAAAGACACAGCATCAACAACACAGCCACTTGATACTGGAGTTCTGCAGGGAAGTGTCCTTGGTCCCCTGCTCTTCCTCATATACATCAATGATCTTCCAAACGTATCTCAACTCCTGAACCCCATTCTCTTTGCTGACGACATGACTTATGTCATCTCTCACCCTAATCTTGCCACCCTCAACACCATTGTTAACCCTTTCAGGGTCCGTCCCGTAGATCAACGGCTTTACGTTGAGTGTCCAAACTGTAGATCTATGCCAAAATTCTAGCGCTGTCAAATTTAGCGTGAAAACGCTCATAGGCCTACATGTGAGAGAATGGGTCTGCGTGGTGGGTATGCGCCATAAACAAAAAATCTAGGTGCCCGCATAGCATTGTGGGAACGCCGGCTCAGTTACCCTTGTTCACCATGCCTCGTCGCAAGTCAGCTCTCACTCCCCAGAAAATTGGGACTCTCCTCTTCCTATCTGATAGTTCTGACACTGATGGAAGTGGAAATGAAGACAAATTCTACGGCTTTGATCAGTTAGTGACCGAAAAGAATGACCAGGATATCGATAATAGTGCAGAAAACCCTGACGATCCTCAACCTTCTACCTCTGGTGTGGGCACTGTGACTCACAGTCGGTTGTTCCTCATCGCAAGGAGAAAACTATTATTTTCTTTGTGGGGCCAGGCCTCTGACTTCAGTAATGATGATGATAGTGATGTGGACTGTGATTTTATTGCGCTCGGACGTTCAATCGGTAGTGATAGTGAGGAATCATATTTCACCAGTGAAGCGTCAGTATGTTTGCCGCCGCATGCGCTCGGGTTTAGTGTACCCTATGCTGTGCCCAGGGGACGGAGTACATCCCTGAGTATAACCCGGGGGTTTACATCCCGTGGCCCAACACCAGTTTTGGGTTTGTGATAGTGAGGATGTTGTGGCTACACTTGGCATGGATAGACCACAGGATCAGGGGATGGTGTTAGTGGAGATGGTAGTGGCACCGCCATGCGTGACTCCCCAGGCCACGTGGGACCATGCTGACTCGTCAGTTCAAGGACAAAGCGGGAGCCCCCACCCACCAGCCCACCAAACCACAACCCCCCGCACAACCAGCCTATGATTTTCCGTATCCCCCAGCAAAACCGTATGTGGGATTGGCAGAAAAATCCCAATTTTGTTCCCAAGCTCACCACTTTGATGACTCTTAAAGTGGAATTTTCTCCCTACTTGCCCCCTTGGAACCACAGCCAATGAACTGGAATTTTTTGAATTATTCTTTGACCAGCCATTGATGGAAATTATTGTCAGGAAAGTAATAAGTATTTGAGTACACCATGGCAAATACGATCTTATCACCACAGTCAAGACTACACAGGTGGAAAGAGAGGGACTGTTGCAAAAATGTATTTGCTTTTTGCAACAATAATGCTTATCCCTCACGTCTATAAGCATAATATAAAAGCATACTGGTCCACAGATAGGCTAATTTGTACCCCGGTCTTCAGTGAAATCATACCAGTGAACAGGTTTATCTTACTCTTACGTATGTTGTACTTCTCTGAAAAAACCAGGCCTGACAGAAGTGACAGGTTATACAAGATTAGAAATGTTTTCATTTTATCTCAAACAAAAGTTCAGCATTACTTTTATCCATTCAAGAATCTTGTAATTGACGAGTCTTTGATTTTGTTCAAATGTAGACTGTCATTCAAGCAGTATATACCAAGCAAGAGGAAACGCTTTGGTATAAAACTCTTTGTACTCTGTGATTGTGACAGTGGCCTGGTGTTGGATATTGTTGTATACTGGGTAGTAAAAAATTGAAAGATACCAAGATGTTATTGGGGTATCTCAGGTGACGTGGTGAGAAATGATGTGGCACCTTATCTTGGTAAGGGGCATACATTATATACGATAACTGGTACACAAGCCATTACTCAGTGATTTCATGCGAGCGTGACAAGACAGATGTGTGTGGCACAGTGCGTTCTAATCGTTACATATGCCAGGCTCAATGCAGGTGCTCGTGGTGATGACGTGCAGGTGTTTACTGCAATGACATCATGGCATTACGGTGGCATGGACAAATGAGATTCACCATTGTTGACAACCTTCACCCTAATGAAAAGCAAGACAGTGGCAAAGTTGATCGAGTGACTAATGAACGTATTCGAAAACCAGTGACAGTGATTGATTATACACAAAACATGCGCTTGGTTGGCAATGTGACTTTCAGATTTTGGGTTTTTCTGACTGTGTTCGTAAGGGGTTACAAGTGGTACATGAAACTTTTCTTCCAAATTTATGGACATTTCAATGCTCAATGCATTTTTAAAATGTACCAAATAAAGACTGGCAACAGACCACCCTATGGTGAATTTTGTTTGTCTGTTGTTTAGACAACTCATAATGAAGTACCAGGTACAAACCCTGCTATACAAAAATGGTCCTCGAATTCCTCAGGATTTTACCCAAACGTTTGAGGAGAGAAAGGGGATCATTTCATAATACAGCTTCCTTCAACTCAGAAGAAATTTGCTCAGAGAGATGCATTGTCTGTGCCCCAAACAAAACGACGGCAACAAAGACGCAAAGACACTCGGTTTATGTGTGAGGAATGTAAGGTGCCTCTGGTGCATGGTGCCTTGTTTCAAGGAGTTCCCCAAGCTCCAGCAGTTCTAAAACCATGTCCAGTGATTGTAAATATGTAAATATATGATAGAACATTAGTATTATACAATATTTGTGCATGTTTATTGTAATAAACAAAAGTGGTAAACAATAATATGATAACTTTAGTGCGGTTATTGTGTTCAATACAGTGAGTTTATATATATACATTATATACAGTATTGGTCTCTCAGGCCCCAAATGTTAGTAGGAATAGAAAAAAATTGGAAAAGAAAAGAAAAAACAACTAAAACCACAAAATAATGTAATGCGCGTATGTGGAATTCGTCGATGTTACCGCCACCACATCATTTTTGACAAACTTCTTGGCACTGTATCTCGGTAAGTACTGATCAGATTTTTTTTTTTGTCTTATTACCTTCACAAAAATATGCTCTTTAATTCTGTAAGAAAAATTTTTTTTTTTTTTTTCAAAATTTCTTGGACACTGGAGCACCACTTCAGATTTCAGCCTTGGACCCTGAAAGGGTTAATGAGGAGCTGATCAAAATATCGACTTGGATGACAGCCAATAAACTTACGCTTAACACTGACAAAACTTACTACATTATGTTTGGTAGCAGAGCAGGAGATGCGCAAATTAACATTAACCCTTTGACTGTCGCGGCCGTATATATACGTTTTACGAGGTGCCATGTTTGACGTATATATACTCATAAATTCTAGCGGCTTCATATCAAGCAGGAGAAAGCTGGTAGGCCCACATGTGAGAGAATGGGTCTGTGTGGTCAGTGTGCACCATATAAAAAAAATCCTGGAGCACGCAGTGCATAATGAGAAAAAAAAAACTCTGACTGTTTTTTTAATTAAAATGCCGACTTTGTGGTCTATTTTCGTATAGTATTTATGGTTGTATTCTCGTTTTCTTGGTCTCGTTTGATAGAATGGAAAGCATATTACAGAAATAGATTGATTTTACTATAAAAAGAACCTAGAAATGGAGCTCAAAGTAGGGGAAATGTTTGATTTTTGCCAATGTTCAAAAGTAAACAAATGATGCCATTGTCCAATAAATGTCCAACTAGCCATTCTAATATGCAGTCATGATTGGGTTGATGTTATTTATACAAAGTTATTACGCATTGCAGTAGTCTGATAATAGTAAGTCTTATAATTTTTTGTTTGAATAAAAATTCAAAAATGAAAGAAGAGTAATATCAGAAGGGCTGGGAGGCGTGACTGATGAACAAAGAAAACGTTATTTTAGAGGCCAGGAATGAGTGCATTGTTCATTCTGGACCTTATTTTGAAATTGACCATATTTTTAGTTTTCGTGAAATTGGCCAAATTGCAAATTTCTGACCACTTTATTAGGAGTTGAAATCAGTAAAGGGCAGATTCTTGTATTCAATCGATAGAAAAAATGAAAGTTCTAAAGAAATACGCTATGAGTTTGAGGCAACTGGAACAAATGGATAGCCGAAAATGGGCTCAAAAAGTGGGCGTAATCGCGATGCGCGGCGCTTACCCAGCGCCGAGGTCGTAACTGCGAGAGCATTAATTCCGTCCCCGCTCGCGCCGCCATCAAATTACGATTTTTGGTGTCATTACAATCGGGAAAAGATTCTCTATCTGCATAAGAAAAATTTTTTTATTCGCTTTTTTTAAATTTGCGACACTCACTCGCGAGACACTCAGGATTGGGGGGTTGCGACAGTCAAATGGAGTTAAGATCAACAACACTCTAATTGCCATGCATAATGAGGGAAATTCTCTAGGCTATACCTCGACAACAACTGACTTCAGACCCTATAGCCAACACTTAACCAAAAAAGTTTCCAAAACGGTTGGATCCTCTCCAAGATACGTTACTACATGCCGCAGACTGACTTCTCACATATACCATTCACTTATCATATTCCATACGCTCTATTCTATCTGTGCTTGGGGTTCAATGAGCAAACCAACCTAAGCCAATAAAACCCAACAAAAAGCACAGTAAGAATAACGCACTAAATCCATCACCTGGCAACACACCACCTCACTCTTCATAGGAATCTAAACTTACTCTGTTCAGTACATCACACTTACTACTGTGCAATCTCATTATCAGGATTTCTCTCTCCCCCCCGCACAAGTTTAACCTTGACCTAAATGCTTTCTTGATAGACGTGACAGCTCTCACAACCTCAGGCACAACACCAGACACAAAATCTCGAATGACATTCCCTGTTGTCCGATAAACCTTTACAAAAATTCAATGATTATGTCCCCCCCCCCCCCCCCCCCAAAGGCCCCTAAAATCTTGATACACCCCTACCTGAAAATTGTAAACTGCGACAAGTTCATCACTTCAAAATACCATAGAACATCTTATCTCCTGGTACACCTGTCAACTAATTACCACGAATACCACCTGGTGGTTAACACTTACACTCACTCACCCATATGGCCAATAAACCAGAAATATCAATCTCAATCTCAAATAACTGAAGCTTAAACTAGCCTTTAAGTTGGCCTGTGATACTCCAATCTGAAACTATGTATAGTGCCAAAACAAAAGCATTCACATTGCTAAATCACAAAAACTCGTATTTATCACTTAGATAATACCAACTTACCTATAATTTTGTATATTTTACTTAAGATTTTAATTTAAGTCTGACCCGAAATGCTAGCAATGCTAGGTGTTCTAGTGGTGCACTCTGTAATTTATTATCTTTATACATGATAAACCACACAATAACCAAATTCTGTAAACTCAGCATTGTAATCCTTATAGAGAATAAACTTTGAATTGAATTTGAATTTGAATTATTTGTAATAATTTAGGGTAAAGAATTAATCTAAGTTTGCCCGAAATGCCTGGCCTTGCTAGGTGTCCTAGTGGACCCCTCTGTAATTAGTATTTTATTACATGTAAACCACACAATAACAAAAATCTGTAAACCCCGCATTGTAATCCTTATAGAGAATAAACTTGATTGATTGATTGATTGATACTTATACTGTACTAAAATGTTGCCAGATTCTTAAGCTATTTTTCTGTAAGCATAACTTGTATGTGTATTGTACTTTTTTATTGTTTTCTGTAACATATAAGAGTTTTGCAAATTAAAGTTATCAAGTTGGAGTTTCATTTTTATGTTTTCTTTCTAATATATTATTTAATTTGCCATTTGGCATCATTACAAAGTGGGTGGAGCTATAGCAGAGGAAGGAGGAGCAGTGATGCATGGAGAGGTGTGCCTCTCGGCACTGTAAAATATTGTATAATTATACTAAAGGTTATCTACCTATCATATTTATTCCATAATAATATTAGGTATAACAAAAATTATGTAGAAGCATGATAAAAGACACCCAAATTAATGAAAACTGATATTATATAAAGAGGTATGGAAGGTGGAGGGCGGGGAGAGAAAAAAATAGAAAGTGACCGCAACCATTACAAAAAACATTACGCGCCTGAAGGATAACTATAGAAGATTATTCTTATCCTATGCAAAGACTGAAAAAAGTGTGATTTTCTAAAAAAAAAAAAATTCCAAGTAATCAGCTATGCACGCATTTCCTGGGATATCTTGGAAGTAAGTCATTGACTTTTTATGTTGTTTTTACCCATTAATAAAAAGCAGATTGAAAGGAATTTCCCAGCAAACATAAAAACTGAATGTTTTAATTTGGGTGGTGGCACTTTTGAAGTGTCAGTAGGGGGGATTTTCCCGATTAGCAACGAATTCATTTACCAATGGGTCTTAGGCCCCTAACTCCATCGTTAAGTGAGGAGAGGCTGTATTAGAAAGAAAAATATAAGAAATAACTAAAAAAATTGAAAAAAAAAAATGGAAAAAATTTATGGCATGTGAGCATGCATGTTACGCCGGGCAGTGGGCACCATACATATTATAAATGACTATAATTCCATGTAGTAACATTGTAAAACAATGATACTTACACCAGAGTGTTGCCTGAGAGCTCAGCTATTTTTCTGTAAGATTAACTCAAATTTTTGTATTTTTTCAATTTTTTTTTTTTTCTCTGCGTGTTTCACAACATCGGTGTCCCTTTCAAGAAGAAACTGGACAAGTATCTTCACAGGTGCCAGATCAACAGGCTGTGAGGATATATGGGGCAGTGGGCCTCCAGCAGAACAAAACCTGGTTGACCAGGCATGCACCAGACGAACCTGGCCTATGGTGGGCTTCCGAGGTAGTGAGACTTTCAAAGCTTATCAAAGGTTTAAGAGAAGAAGGTACCCAGGAAAAGGCAGGAAGCATGCTGAATTCCTTTGTAAATTGGAAAAGGTATAAAAGAAAAGATTAAGAAATATAGTAAGTCGTCGGCTGTATCAATGAAAGTGCATGGTAGAAAATCTTATCAAATTGTGAGGGGAAAGACAAAAAGTTATACAGGTACCATCCCGACTTACGACCAAGCTTGGTTCCGACCAACTGGCTGTAAGTCAAAATGGACGTAGTTGAAGAGACCACTGCATATACAGTGGTCCTCAATAATCGTCCGGCTCGATAGTCTTTCCTTTTCGGAAATCATTGTTTTTATTCTCGTCCAAACATTGGCTCGCAATTGGTCGGTTTACTCGCTAATCGTCCTTGTCCAGTACGCGTACTCACGCTCTGACCCGCCTCGGCCTCCCTTCCCAGCCAGTGTGCCATTGTTTACCAGTGAGCGACGGTCCCCTCACTTGTTCATACGAAATTTTTCATAATATTTTCCATTCATTTTAGTGCTTGCAAGTGCTAAATAAGCTACCATGGCTCCAAAGAAAGTCCTATTTGCCAAGCCTTTGGTAAAGAAAGTGGAAATATGATTGAATTTAAGAAAAAACATCATTGAACAATATAAAAGTGGCGTGTGTGTGGCCAAATGGCCAGGATGTATAACAAATCCCGTACAACCATACTTCCATCGTGGCCAAGAAAAAGGGGAATCAAGGAAGCTGTTGTTGTAAAGGGGGTAAATATGCTGAGAAAAATGAGATCACCAGTACTCGAAGATGTTGAGAAGTTATTATTGGTATGGATAAACAAAGAAACAATTAGCAGGAGATACTCTTATGACGTCAATTATTTTTTGAAAAAGCTAGGCATTTTGCATGACGATCTGGTAAAGAAATTCCCTGCACGAGTACTGATAATTGTGAATTTAAGGCCAGCAAAGGTTGGTTTGAGAGATTTAAGAAGCGTAGTGGCATACACAGTGTGATAAGACATGGTGAAATGTGGGGTAGGATGGAAAGATTTATGGAGAAACATCACTTTGAGAAGGATGTTGCAAGCCATATCGGCAACCTGTACAGTGACAGAGTCTTGGCCCTTTTTTAGGGAAGTTTTAAAGAAATGCCAGAAACAGGCTCTCTGGCCCACTTTTTTTGTGAGACAGGACTCCAGTGACACTCAAGTGGTCCTAGTGGCATTAAGAAACAGAAGAGAAGTAACCCCAGAAAAAGCACTTGGCACCTGAGGTGTTGAGGGAAGGGGATTTCCCTTCCAAACAGTAACTAATCCAATCTGTCTCCTCCTCCAGTCTTCCATACATAGAAGAATCACCAATAAAGGTAAGTGTTATGCTGTTAATGTTTCATTCATCATGTCCCATTGTGTTATGTACTACATCTTTTATATTATATTTTATTATCACACTGGCCTATTCCCACCAAGGCAGGGTGGCCCGAAAAAGAAAAACTTTCACATCTTTTCACTCCATCACTGTCTTGCCAGAAGGGTGCTTTACACTACAGTTTTTAAACTGCAACATTAAAAACCCCTCCTAGTAGGTTGGTAGACAGCAACCACCCAGGGAAGTACTACCGCCTGCCAGATGACTGTGAAACAGAAACCTGTAACTGTTTTTGCATGATGGTAGGATTGCTGGTTTCTTTTTCTGTCTCATAAACACGCTAGATAACAGGGATATCTTGCTACTCCTACTTACACTTTGGTCACACTTCACAGACATGCACATGCATATATATATACATACATCTAGGTTTTTCCTTTTTCTAAACAGCTCTTGTTCCTCTTTATTTCTTCTATTGTCCAGGGGGAAGTGGAAAAGAATCTTTCCTCCGTAAGCCATGCGTGTCGTATGAGGCGACTAAAATGCCGGGAGCAATGGGCTAGAAACCCCCTTCTCCTGTAGATATTTACTAAAAAAAAGAAGAAAAACTACATCTATATATCATGTAAAAAAAAATTTTGTTTTAATACTTCTGGGTGGGCAGGAATGGATTAATTGTATTTACAATATTTCTTATGGGAAAATTGATTTGAAAATCGTCTTTTTCGATAATCGTCGCACTTCCAGGAACGGATTAACGCGATAAATGAGGGACCACTGTATACATATATTATATTGTTGAGTTCCCACAAGGCATTTCGATTTAGTATGCTGTACACAGTTTAAGGATTAAATTTTAAATATAAAAAAATGTGAATATGTACTAGAGTTTAAGGAAGATATGTGGTTTGATAGACTTAGAAAAAAAGAAGTTAACAAAATGTGAAGATGTTAAACAAGTTGATGAGTGATGAGAGAGCAGTGTGATAAGAGTAAGTGCAAATCTCTGGAATGAAAAATGGAAGATTAGCTGAAAGTAAGGCATATAGTGGAAGGAAGGAAATGTACAGTGGACCCCTGATTAACGATATTTTTTCATTCCAGAAGTATGTTCAGGTGCCGTACTGACCCAATTTTTTCCCATAAGGAATATTGTGAAGTAGATTAGTCCATTTCAGACCTCACACATACACGTACAAACGCACTTATATAAATACACTTACATTTAAATTTGGGCGCATTGGGAGGTGATCGTTAAGCGGGGGTCCACTGTATTTAGATACAGTGGAACCTCCACTTGCAAGTGTGTCCACATGCAAGTTTTTTTTTCCAAATACGAGCAGTCGATGGGTCGACTTTTTGCTTCCACACGCGAGCAGGACCTCAAGGCAGGTTTTGTGCACTGGTGAGGGACTCTTGCTTTGATCTCGGGAATTGTATCTCATTTGTTTGTTGGGCTATCTTATTGAAAATTGGGGGAAAGTATGATGGAAAGATGCTTCTTAACGTACACCCAAAAATGAAAGAAATATAAGCATATTTTAATGGAGTTCACTTCTCAGCAATTAGCCACCCCTTCGTGGTAATTTCGAATGGTTTTTATGGTTGTACTCTAGTTTTTTTGGTCTCATTTGATAGAATGGAGATATATTACAGAAATAGATATGATTTTAATTGCTTTCACAACGAAAAGTACCTTGAAATAGAGCTCAACGTAGGAGAAATAGTCCATTGCTTGGCTGTTTCAGAGTAAACAAATGACGTCTCTGTCCATTCCAATATGCAGTCATGAATGGGTTGACATTATTTTATACAATTATTGCAATAAGGAACAACAGTAAATCTTACATTTTTTGTGTGAATAAAAAAAAAACAAATTAAATTTTTATAATAATAATAATATGTAAATAATATGTATAATAATATGTATAATAATAATAGCATAATAATAATAGAGGCCAGCTTTCCCTATGAGCCCCGTGAGGGCGGGGAATGTGGTTAGGCCTGGGGACAGTTGGTCCCAAAGATGAGGGGGTACTTGTTTCCTCCTCCCAGGAAACTTAGGTCTCGAGACACTCCCAGATAGGGAGCCAAGGCCGGGTCACCACTACTTGGAAAAGACCTGGGCCGGGGAATAAACCCGGGGAATAAGAAAAAAAAAAATGTACTACATATAATAATTATAATAACAGACGGCTTCAAAAGGCCGTCACTAGATGGCAGTGTTTACCCAAAAAAAGAGGGAGCGGTTGTGGCTGCCTCCCCTGTTTTCATAATGGGCATATTTTATTCATTCTAGAGTATATGTCAGTTTCTATGTTTTTATATTGTTTTTTTATGCCATATTTGATGAACTATAATAGATAAATAAACCCTATAGATGATATTAGCAAAATTATTCATGAAGTATTTGCCCGGGCTCCCGACAAATCATCCACCGTGACACCGCCCATACCACTACATGAATGACATATTTTATTCATTCTAGAGTATATATCACGTTTCTATGTTATATTGTTTGTTATGTTATATTAGATGAACTGTGATAGATAAATAAGCGTATAGATGATATTAGCAAAATTATTCATGAAGTATTTTGCCCGTTCTCCAGACAACTCGTTCCACCGCCGACACTGCCTTTACCACTACATGAATGACATATTTTATTCATTTTAGAGTATATATCAGGTTTCTATTTTTATTTATATTGTTTATTATGTCATATTAGATGAAGTGAGATAGATAAATAAGCCGTTTTAGTTGATTTTAGTGAAATTTTTTGAAGTACAGAATTCCACTGGGATGGATTAATTGCATTTCAGTTAATTTTAAATGAGGAAAATTGACTGTGCAAAACAAGCAAATCCAGTTGCAAGCAAGGTCATGGAACGGGTTAAACTCGCAAATTTCAGGTTCCACTGTACTTGGGTGTGGATATGTCAGCAGATGAGTGTATGAAGATGAATATAGATGATGATATTTTTTGTATGAATGTGAATCATGGAATTTGAATGTTGCATAGAAGAGGTTTGGGAAAAAATCATGTCAGAGATCAATTGTTTTTGGTGTGAATATTATGCAGAAAGGAATGATGCAATTA
>NW_026496653.1:15000-20460 GCF_026875155.1 Cherax quadricarinatus | reverse complement strand
CATAAACTGGGAGGGTTATTTTCAGTAAATTTTGTTATATTTAAGTGTAAAATGTATTTTGTGTGTACCAGACATTGTCTGCCACTTCTGTTATGGATGTTACATATTTAGTTTAGGTCCAGTTTATTTAGTGATAAGTCTTTTTGCGTATTTCTTTCTAGTATAATCTAGTCTGTTCGGGAAGAAAGCATGGTTACATACATGTAGGTGTATATGTGCATGTGTATGTACATACAATAGACCATGATTATAGGATTTATTCCTACATGTTTTATAATGACTCCGACGTTCTGTTTTGTAGTCGGTATGTTTTACTACGGCAGAATTTCGCTATATCAATATGTTAAAATGTTTTTTGTTTGTTTTTGTGTGTACTGACATTGTCTGACACGGTTTTTTGATTTGCTATAAATAACAAAGTGGAAAATAAATGCATATTGTAGGCTTGGTGCGTCTTTGTTAATAATAATAACAATGCATATTGTAATGTAGTTGTGTAATCTTGCTTAACATAGGTGCATGGGATATAATGCATAGAGGATGAGGGACAGTTTGTGTCAGCACAAAGTTAAATGTCTGTATGCTTTTGACAATGAAATTGATAATTCTGTGTAAGAACTGATACTGTGTTCTTTTATCTATTTAATGTATTGTATTGTTTTAAATAAAATATAAAAAAAAAATACTTCCCAATTCCTAACGTAAAAATCATTAGGCAACCCATCTACACCTGGCGCCTTACCTAAACTTGCACGAGACAAAGCGTGCAAAATCTCACTTTCCGTGATCGGACCTTCTAATGTTACCCTATCTATGCCATCAATCTCACATTGCACGAAACCTCCCATTTCCTTTAAAGCCTCATCTCGAATACCTCCGTTTTGTGCATATGACCTAAACCATGCATCTAGATAACCACTCATACCCTCTGTCGTCACTAATACCTGCCCCTCTCTATACCCTTCCATCCCCACATGAACAGTTAATCCCTTCATCTCCGTCGCCACTCTTCTCTTACGCTGTCTCCTCAACACGCATGCCAAAGGCCTGTCACTCCATAACACCTCTTCCAGCCCACCCAAAACTCGCGCGCCCTCAAATCTTTCATTTTGCAAATCCCTGATACGCTCCTTTAATCCCTCAATATCGTCCACAGGATAACTAGCACTCCCACGCTCGTAGCAAGCTCTCAACTGCCCCTCAAGATAAGATTGGTACCCATACTTCAACCTGTTATATTCCCTCCCACTACGAATATAAAATTCCTTAATACGAGATTTCGCCACAGAGTCCCACCAACTAACCAGTTCACTATTCCCAGGCGCCTCCGCCACCAACTCCTCCCACAATTGAGCAAATGACTGTCGAGACTCTTCTTCCTGCAACAACTTTACATTCAACTTCCAAAACCCCTTACACCTTCTTGGCAACCCCTCCCAACCTATATCCACCAAAACACCCCTGTGATCGAAAATACTACGTCCATTACCCTCACACTATGTATTAACGACTGTCCTGGGCACGTATAATCGATCGAGCCTAGCCGCATACCCACGCTTAATAAATGTGTGCTCCACCACCTCACCTCCCTCAACATCTGTCAGTCCTACCCCGGATAACAATTCTCCCAATATCCTCAAACAATGCCCTGCCCCCCTCGGTTCAACATCCTTACTCCTTATCACACAGTTCCAGTCACCTCCTATCACAGCAACCCCCGGCAATCCACGCAAATAATATACCAGAACGTCCCTCACGAATTTATTCTTTATCCTCACATCTCCCTCTGCTGGGCCATACACACACACACCAACGTCATCTGTACCTGACCCCATAACCCATCCACACGGATCACCCTCCCCTCTCCCCCCTCACTATGCCTGACAACCAACGGGCTAGTTTCTTTCACCAAAATGGCCACACCTCCTTTCAATCTGACTGCATGCTCAACATACACATTATACCCATCCACCTTCAACTCATAACCCGGTCTATAACTGTGTTCCTGCAAGAACACAACGTCAACATCATGACGCACCAAATATTCCTTAAACCACTCACACTTTCTCTGAGACCTCAAGCCATTGATGTTCAATGTCAGGCACTTAAAAAACCCACAAAGGGGGTTTCCCTCTTGACACTACCGACTTATCACCTGATCGTTTCATTGCACCCTTTTCCTTCCCCCCCCCCTTTCTGGCCACCCTTACCCAACCCCTGCCCCTGGGCGCCACTTGAACCTCTCCGCATTGTTTCCGCCCATGTTTTCTTCCCAGGTCGTTGTGCGGGCGTAAGCACGTCGTCGGAATCAGAAAGCACTGCTGCGCGCTTTCGCGTCGTACCCTCAACCAGCTCAGTGCCATGATGAACCTCCACCTCCACAGTTCTCACCAACTTGGCATCCTTACGACACACTTCAGGCCGGGCTGGCATCACCACGCCCTCCTCAACTGCAGACCCATGATCCAGGTCTGTACCAACATCCTGACAAGGACTCTCATTACCCAAAATGTTCTCAAACGTCGACACTATCGTCGTTTCCCCGCGTCGCTACCATTCGCTTCCGCAATGACCTCATCCAGCACTTGTACAACGTCCAGGGAATTGATGTCGTCCCCCCGCGTAGCCCCTGCCATCTCCTTTTCTTCGGCCCTCTCAACCTCCTCACTCCATGTCAAACTCTGCTGAGGCAGAGTCGAAAACAGTTGATCTTGATCCTCTCTCCTTTCCTCCACATCTCGTCGTTGCTGCTGGTCCTTATCACCACGTCTTCTTTCACATTGCGCAGCCAGGTGATCATACGACCCGCACAAACGGCAAGTGCTTCGCTGCCCAGCGTATGTTACAAAAACCTGAGTCCTGAAATCTTCCATCACCACGTACGATGGAATTGGATGTCTGAGCGTCATCTTGACAAAGAATGCACCCTCAGGTATTCCCATATACGGGCCAGCTGACCACCTTCCTGCAGTGATCGTATGTATTGTGCCGTATTTACACATAATGAACCGGATGTCAGATGCATCCGCCTCGAACGGCACATTCCTTATCTTAACCCATGTGTAATAGCTGGACACATCATGTAGCCGCACCGTCACAGCATGGTTAAATGGTATGGCCACCTCTTGAAACTTATTCACCACTGCCTCATACACAGTCGCCGAACTAAATTTTACAAAAATCCTCTTCGTACCGTTCAGTGCAAGTCCACAAATTTCCTCATTGGCTATTCCGTAGGTATCTCTGATGATTGCAGGCAAAAGCAACTCCATTGATGGCCCCGTTACAGCTCCACTGGTTAATTCAATGCAGACAGTATTTACCCTGCGCCGGCGAGCCTGCGCCATGTTGGTGAAAATAATACTGCCACCAGACAACTCCAGGGGGCAGCAGCAGCACACGTCCTCTCCACTCAAGGGTTGAGAGACGAATGACCTTATACTAATTATTAGTTTTTGTGAAGTCTCCTTTGGCTTAGAAAACATGGAAGAGACGCTCTTTGTGACCTTTCTATACTGTTATCACTCATTTACTTAGTTTTACACTACATTAAACTATACACTATTACATTTTTGCACAGGAGAATTAAAATGAATCAACAGAGCAGTAGCATATCTGATGCAAATATACCAATTATGTCGCTACATTACCGCTTTCGAAAGCTTTACTGAAATCTACATAAACAACATCATATTCTTTATGTGTTAAGTAATCAGGTTGATCTCTTTGCTAACAGAAAACTGCTTTTTATCAAACCATACCACGGGCGGGGATAGAACCCGCGATCCGAGTCTCAAAACTCCAGACCGTCACTTTAGCCACTGGATCAGCTAGCCACAATAAGATTCGTCCAACTAGGTATATTTCTACACCATAGGAAGGTTAGCATAGGCACCGCTATGACCACAAATGCAAGTTTTTACAGACGAATCTCCAGCTACCGTGGTCATAACGAACTCTAGCTCAAGTCCCCTCAAAGCCGTTAACATGACTCACGAAATCGTAATGACACGATTGCAAACAAACCATACCACGGGCGGGGATAGAACCCGCGATCAGAGAGTCTCAAAACTCCAGACGGTATATTTCTACACCATAGGAAGGTTAGCATAGGCACCACTGTGGCTATGCTAACTGGCTAGCTGGTCCAGTGGCTAACGTGATGGTCTGGAGTTTTGAGACTCTGTTCGCGGGTTCTATCCCCGCCCGTGGTATGGTTTGTTTGCAATCGTGTCATTACGATTTCACGAGTCACTGCTTTTTATCCTCTGGTCTTTGTGCTCTTGATTGAACTAACCACACCAGGATATTCTAGCTAAAATCCTAGCCCCATCTGTTATGGAGGTCAAACTTGGTATCACATGTACTTTCCAGCAACATACCGACTTGAAACATGCATCCAAGTCATCACCCAAAGAATTATGGTAACACAAAATTTTGTTCTTTATTGGTCACTGAACATACCAGAACTAAGAGCCAATAGAAATCAAGTGGTATAAACTTAAAAAAAAATGTCTATAAACAAAAGAGCAATTTCGTGAAACTGCTAAAGAGGCTTTACATGGAGTATTTTTTCTTTGTTTACAAGTTAGCCGCTCTCATCTCCAGATCATTTCAAAGTCAAGCCAAATACACACTTAACCACTGAGTTAGAGGTGATTGAATGTTTTTCCGTAGAAGTTTATAAAGCTATTGAAAGGCAACGTAAATTATTTCCTGAATGTTAACAAAAGCAGATGAGGCTTCACTAAGGACTGCTATCACGTGTTTGGATAATATGAATGCCGTTTATTTTTCATGATACGTAACTACTTTGGATAGATTTTTCTAGTTGTATACAAAAATAACTCAAGAATTTGTTTCAAAAGATTCCGAGAGCGCACTTGCATCTTTTACTAACCCATCCTTACTTCCAGGTCATCAGGGGTGTGACGAAATATTGCCATTATTCTGCATACTCTCATAAATATTAAGCAAAGTAAAGTGTGCTATACTGTATACCAAAACCTTAACCCCATTGAGTTCGTATTTACAGAACACGCTTCCAATGGTTAGGACGATTAGCATGCCGGTATCACACAACCAGAATATCTCTAGGACTCAGACCACGGAGTCCAGCATCAAAAAACTAGGCCGAACGGTTTTCGTGTATATTCAGAGGTGTATATTTCATGGTTCGCATGCACTGAGAGCAGAAATGTTTTTACACAAATATTGCATATTTCAGTATTTGTACTCTCAGAGTTTACTTTAATCCCTACATTAAGGATTACTACCTAAATTACAGGATGTTATGGTATGACGTATGCTCCTACAAGCTTTGCAGAGCCGTGGATCAGAATCAGAGACTTAAGCCTTGGGGAAAACTGAAGATCTAAATTATATAGCATTGTGAACTATAACAGATATAAGCTTGGCTGATCCGGTATTATAATACTACCAAGTTGTAGAAAAACATGT
>NW_026496653.1:0-10000 GCF_026875155.1 Cherax quadricarinatus | reverse complement strand
TATATATATATATATATATATATATTATATATAATATATATATATAAGAGAGAGAGAGAGAGAGAGAGAGAGAGAGAGAGGAGTGAAGAAGTGAAGAAGAGCCAGCTGTGAGTGTGGGGGAAGTTCGTGAGGCTGTGGGTAGAATGAAACGGGGTAAAGCAGTTGGGATTGATGGGATAAAGACAGAAATGTTAAAAGAAGGTAGGGATATAGTTTTGGAGTGGTTGGTGCTTTTATTTAATAAATTTGTGGAAGAAGGTAAGGTACACTTAGGGATTGGCAGAGGGCATGCATAGTTCCTTTGTATAAAGATAAAAGGGACAAAAGAGTGCAAAAATTATAGGGGAATAAGCCTGTTGAGTATACCTGGTAAAGTGTATAGTAGAGTTATTGTTGAAAGAATTGAGAGTAAGACGAAGAGCATGATCGCAGATGAACAAGGAGGGTTTAGGAAGGGTACGGGGTGCGTTTACAGTAAAACACATTTGTGAACAGTGTTTAGATAAGGGTAAAGAGGTTTTTGTTGCATTTATGGATCTGGAAAAGGCGTATGATAGGGTAGATAGGGGGCAATATGGCAGATGGTGCAAATGTATGGAATAGGAGGTAGGCTACTGAAAGTAATGAGGAGTTTTAACGAGGACAGTGAGGCTCAGGTTAGAGCATGTAAAAGAGACGCCGATTATTTCCCATTAAAAGTAGGCCTTACACAGGGATATGTGATGTCACCATGATTGTTCAGTATATTTATAGATGGGGGTTGTAAGAGAATTGAATGCTCGGGTGTTGGCAAGAGATGTGGGGTTAAAAGATGAAGAATCTAACATAAAGTGGGAGTTGTCAGTTGCTTTTTTCTGATGACACTGAGCTTTTGGGAGATTCTGAAGAGAAGTTACAGAGGTTGGTGACCGACTTTGGAAGGGTATGTAAAAGAAAGCAATTAAAAGTGAACATAGGAAAGAGTAAGGTGATGAGGATAACAAAAAAAAATTAGTTAGTGAAATAATGGATATTAGACAGAAGGGAGTATGGAGGAAATAAATGTATTCAGGTATTTGGGAGTGTACTTGTCAGCAGATGGGTCTGTGAAAGACGAGGTGAATCATAGGACTGATGAGGGGGAAAAGGTTAGTGGTGCAATGAGGAGTCTGTGGAGAAAAAGAACATTATCCATGGAAGTAAAGGGTGAATGTATGAGAGTATATTGGTACCAACGCTCTTAAATGGGTGTGAAGCATGGGTGGTGAATGTTGCAACATAGAGAAAGCTGAAGGCAGTGGAAATGTCGTGTCTGAGGGCACTGTGCGGTTTGTAATGCAGAAAATCCATAGTTTGGAAATTAGGGGGAGGTGCGGGGTTAATAAAAGTATTATCCAGAGCTGAGGAGAGGTTGTTGAGGTAGTTCAGACATTTAAAGAGGATGGAAAGAAGAAAGTCAGGGTAGAGGTCGGCCTAGGAAAGGTTGGAGGGAGGGGGTAAAGGTTTTGTGTGCGAGGGGCTTGGACTTCCAGCAGGCGTGCGTGAGCGTGTTATAGAGAAGTTAGTAGAGACGACTGGTTTTTATGACTTGACGTGCTGTTGGAGTGTCAGCAAGGTAACATTTATAAAGGGATTCAGGGAAACCGGTAAGTCGGACTTGAATCTTGCAGGTGGGAAGTACCGTGCCTGCACTCTGAAGAAGGGGTATTGATGTTACAGTTTTTTACTGTAGTGTAGGCGCGCCTCTAGCAAAACAGTGGTGGAGTGAATCATGATGAAAGTGTTTTTTTCTTTTTCGGTTCACCCTGCCTTGGTGGGAAATGACTGATGTGTTAATATATATATATATATATATTATATATATATATATATATATATATATATATATATATATATATATATATATATATATAAATTTAGTATCCAGCTTTTCTTGGCCATTACCTTCTTTTCTTCTTCAACTTTTCCATCCAAACTTTTTCTTCGTGAACACAATCATTTTCATCTTTTAAGTATTTTAAATGACCTTTTATTTTTTTCATTGTAGCTCTTGAGCCTCTTTCTGTTCCACTCAGTTATGAACATTTTCCTTATAACCTTCATTTCATTATTTGTAATTAATGTCTATTATTTGTGTGATATACCAAGGTTGAGACCTTCACCTGTACGTTGCTGAACTCTCTGACTACGTAATGTAGGAGAGAAGACGGAGAGAGAGAGAGAGAGAGAGAGGAGAGAGAGAGAGAGAGAGGAGAGAGAGAGAGAGAGAGAGAGAGAGAGAGAGAGAGAGAAGAGAGAGAGAGGAGAGAGAGAGAGAGGGAGGGAGGGAGGGAGGGAGGAGGGAGGAAGGGAGAAGAAGAGGGAAGGAAGGATTTGGGGGACTGATTGTTGAAGAGAGAGAGAAGGAAGGGGTGAAGGGGAACTCGTGAGATGAAGATGATGGGAGGGTTCGCGAGAGGGAGAAGAGGAAGAAACTTTGTGAGAAGAGGAGAAAAAAACTTCGTGAGAGAGAGAGAAGGAAATTTTGTGAGAGGGAGAGGATCGGAGGAGCTGATGGGAGGTAGAGAGTGGTGTTTGGATACACCGAGAATTAGTAAGAATTTTTTTTTGAGTTTGACTGGTAAGGCGAAAAGATGATATTAGTGAGCGGAAGAGGAAGGGGATTTGTGAGAAGAGGAGAGGATATTGGAGACTAGAGATGATACTGGAGAGAAGAGGTGGTATTAATGAGGTGAAGATATATATATATATATATATATATATATATATATATATATATATATATATATATATATATGTCGTGCCGAATAGGCAGAACTTGCGATCTTGGCTTAAATAGCAACGCACATCTTGCCATACTAGGACAAGTGAAAATTTGTGTATGCAACAATTTCGTCAAATTTATTCTGAACCTAACGAAAAAAATATATTTCATTGTGTTTGTTTAGTATTAAATTATTGTAAACGTATTTAAAATATATTTAGTTGGGTTAGGCAAAAATAAATTGCGTTTGTTATAATAAGGTTAGGTAAGTTTTCTAAGATTCTTTTGGTGCAAAATTATAAATTTTTACATTAACACTAATGAAAAAAATATATATTTAAACGTATAAGAGAAAATTTTAGAAAGGACTTAATTTTAAATGAGTTCTTGCTAACTGACCAGTTTTACATATTCGGCACGACATATATATATATATATATATATATATATATATATAATAATATATATATATATATAATAATATATTACATAATATGGTACAGAAGATTTAAGAGATACATTGCTGATATAAAGGTGGCATATACGGTACATGTTGTTACGTGTGTATCACCGATTATAAGGCGAAAATCTCATCCAGCTCCTCAGAGCTGGGGCGTGTGCCCAAAATACAGCAGGCATTACCCCTTTGAACAGCCGCACTGAGCCGCTGGAACAGAAAACTAGCTGCCCTGGGATCCCTAGTTACCCTGATGAGTCTTTTTCCCAGCTCCTTAAAGAACTTAGATGCACTCTTTCCCCATGAGCCAAGGGTCTCTGAGCCTATGGGAACAAACATATAATGATGGGCAAGTTCTCCATATTTTCTAGACTTTTGGGACTTCCTGAAGCTGGCAGCTGCCCCTCCTTCCTCCCTGGTGTATTGGAGATAGGTATCAGCCAAGGTAGATGCACATGTATAGTCCCACACCACCTGCTTCCCGTCTGTCCAGGCTTGAAGGGTGATACCATCTGGACGCTTCTGGCTGCCATCAGATCTGCATAGCTGGGGTGGCTCCCTTACTGCTGGGCATCCGGCTGTTGTGAGGCTTCTCTTGACAATGTTATTAACCTCCTCATGTCTTGCAATCTTTCCCTCGGATTTACGGCACACAAGACCATGGTACCCGAATCGGTCTGCTGCTTCACTGCCACAAATACACCTGTGTTCAGCGAGAACAGGGGTGGCAAGTCGAAGGGCAACACCGATGCGGATGGTCTGTGGGTCGAGGCGTGTGCCAAGGCTGGAGTTGGGAACAGCCAACAGAAAGTCCCCTGCATGAGGGGCTTTCACTGCCAGGAGGCGGGCTCTATCCTTCCCTGACACACTCTGAAGCATTGTTGAGGCTATATTTTCCACTATTGGACCATCCCAATGCGATTGTTTGTAGTTGTTGGGGGGAGCAGGTCTGGTTTTAGAACCCATTATATATATATATATATATATATATATATATATATATATATATATATATATATATATATATATATTATATATATATATATATATGCAAATTATTATTATTAAATCAAAAAGAAGCGCTAAGCACAAGGGCTATACAGCGCTGCAGGGTAGGGAAGGAAGCAAGGGAATTGGATGGCAGAAGGGAGGGGGGATGATCAGCAGGTTACAGAAAACAGCGGGGCAGGGGATAGTACGGGGGTAGAGGGTAGCAAGAGATTGAAGTAGAAAGGGCTGAAGATATCAGAATTTGTGAAGTAAGTCAGTCGTTGTCAAAAAGTCAATGAGAGAGTCCGGATGAAAGGTGGGTCCATCAGCGAGAAGGGAAGGTAAAGAGAGAGCAGCGGAGCGAAGACGACGACAGAGGTAAATTCTGTGTGCTCGTTGATAAAGTGGGCAGTCCAACAGAATGTGGCTGACTGATAATGGAGCTTGGCAATTCTCACAGAGAGGAAGCAAGACGCCTCTCCATGAGATATCCATGAGTAAGACGAGTATGGCCAATGCGAAGACGGGAGAGAGTAGTCTCCCAACCTCGACACTGGTGATAAGAAGACGGCCAGTAACCTATACTCGGTTTAATAGACTGAAGTTTGTTGCCGAGCATAGTAGACCAACGTTGTTGCCAACGGGTGTGAAGGTGGGAAGATATTGCAGCAAAATAGTCCGTAAATGGAATACCTCTATAAGAAACTGGTAGGTCATGTACTGCTGACCGCGCAGCAGTGTCTGCCTGTTCATTGCCCTGTACGTCAACATGACCAGGGACCCAACAAAAAACAATATCTTTATGCTTGGTAAAGATGCGGCGTAGCCAAAGTTGGATACGGAGGACTAAGGGGTGAGGTGTATCAAATTTTTGTATAGCCTGTAAAGCACTAAGGGAGTCTGAGACAACCACAAATGATGACACAGGCATAGATGCAATACGGATAAGTGCTGTAAGGATGGCATATAATTCAGCAGTAAAAATACTAGCCGAAGATAGTAAATGCCCTTGTACGACGCTGTCCGGAAACACTGCTGCGAATCCTACGCCGTCAGAAGACTTAGAGCCATCTTGTGTACCAGCAATGGCATGAGAATGAGAGTGAAATGGTCAAGAAAAGAGAGCGGGAAGCGCCCGTAGACAGTTGGGCTTTCGAGCAAGGGAGGAGAAAGAACAGACTCAAAACAGCTGGAACTTCCCAGGGGGTAGGGAAAAGTGAGATGCAAATGTACATAGAAAGGGGGTAGTTGAAGAGAAGACAAGGCGAATGAAGGCGAAGAGAGAAGGGACGGAGTAAACAGGGGCGGCGAACAAATAAAGAATGTCTACTAATATCAGTAAACCATTCTATAAATGGAAGGATTGCGGAGATCATGAGAGCGTACATGTAGCGCAGGCAGGGCATCACGGCGACGGATAAGGTGGAACGTTCGCTTCTGCATGGGGCTCTCGACAGGGAAGAGGGGAAAGCACCAAGGCATAAAACGTAATCCTTGGTGATGAATGGGGTTAAGGCTAGAGAGAGTAGCAGGAGATGCCGTTTGAATAAAATCTGGTCACCATAATCAAGTTTCGATAAATAAGGGTGGAATGTAGGCGAAGGAGGGTTCGACGATCAGCTCCCACGAAAGATGAGCAAGGGTTTTAAGAAGGTTCAGCGGCTGTGACAAGTTGCCTTCAGAGAGGTAATGTGAGGTTTCCAGGATAACCTACGATCAAGAGGAGGCCCAGAAACTTACTGAAATCACTTTTCAGGGATACGGGAGCCATAGAGGTACAAAGGATGATCGGAGATGACAGAGGTCTAGTGAAAGTGATTTGGGGGGGTTTTTTAGTGCTGGAAAATTTAAACCCACGTGTGGTGGGCCCAAATTTGGGAAAACACGGTCGACTGCATGTTGGAGAGAAACGTAAGGAGGTGACAGTCAGCGCCTGCACAGGCAATAGCGAAGTCATCAACATAGAGTGATTTACCAAATATTTGATGGAAAGACTAGAGGCCAAATCATTAATAGCAAGGAGAAAAAGCGTTGTGCTCAGAACACATCCCTGGGGACACCTTCAGCTTGGATAAAGTCCGGGGAGAGCACATTATTAACCCGAACACAGAAATGCCTGTCAGTTAAAAAGTTCTTAAGGAAGGATGGGTAGATTGCCTCGAAGGCCTAAGGGTGGGCTTGGGCTAAAAAAATTATACCTCCAAGTTGTGTCATATGCCTTCTCAAGGTCAAAAAATATGGCCCAAAAACTGAAATGGTTTTTCGCAAAGGCATTACGAACATACGTATTTCCAAGCGTAGTAAGGGGTCTATGGTAGAACGTCCCTTACGAAAGCCCTATTGACGAGTGGGAGGACTGTTGTGTGTCTCTAAATACCACACTAAACGTCTATTTACTAGGCATTCCATTACTTTGCAAACTGCACTGGTAAGAGCAATGGGACGATAGTGGGAGGTTTCATGTCCCGTAGTGCCTGGTTTGCGGAAAGGGAGAACAATGGCGGATTTCCACAGCTGTGGAAGAACTCCTTGTGACCAAATAAGATTGTAAAGGCGTAATAGGACTGCAAGGGCTGACTGATGTAAATGTTGTAGCACACGAATATGAATGTCGTCGGGCCCAGCTGCCGATGATCGACAAAACTGAGAGTGTTTGCCTCCAGTTCTTGAAGTGTAAAAGGCACATTAACTGTTCTTCTCTGAGAGAAGAAAGTCCAAGGGTGCTAACTCTCTTTGGGAGACTTTGAGGAAAGAAATGAGGGGCATAGATGGAGTCCCTGAGAAATACGGACCAGATGATTGCCAATTTCATTGGCAACATCTAGTGGGTTTGCTATATCAACACCGGCAACCCGCAGAACAGGAGCCGGGTCAGGAGAATATTTACCACTCAGTTTTCGTACTTTTTTTCCAGACTGCACTCATAGAGGAAGCAGAGGTGATTTGGGGGAGACTAATCTCGCCAGCAAGTGCGTTTAGCGTCACGGATGACACGGCGAGCGATCACACGCTTCTGTTTAAAATCAAGGAGTCGCTCTGTGGTTCTATTGTACCGGTACCTGCCCCATGCAGCGCATTTCAAACGTACTGCACGAGGGACAAGCAGGAGAAACCCCCAAGGCACGCATTTCTGAGAATGCCTGCCCGAAGTTTGGGTATAGAATGAGAAGCTGCGGTGAAAACGGAGGACGAGAAGAGGTGTAAAAGCTCATCGATGGAGGACGAAGGAACCTCTTTAAAAACAGTTACGTGTGAGTAAAGGTTCCAATTTGCCCGATTAAATTGCCAGCGTGGGGTGCAAAAAGGTGGCAAAAATAAAGGGGAATTTAAGAAGGATTGGGAAAATTTGATAAATTTTCTTTGTAACCCCGGGGAGAACAAAACCAAGGGGAAATTTCAAAATGGGGCAGGGGAAAGGGAGCAAACGAGAGATCGAATGCAAAGAGAGTATAGTCCGGGGAAACAAAAGGGGTGTGAAAACCTGTATTTAAAAATTGGGGGGGGTGGGTGGCCCAAGAAAAGCCTCTAACTGAATTCCACGGGAATCACAGTGGGGCCCCCCCCCCCAGGGGAAAAGGGGGCTTTAAAAAATCCCCAAAGTAACAGAATCGGGTTTCGGTTTAAAACGAAACAAGGAAGGCAAAATCCGGGAATAATAATGCCCGAGAAGGAGAGAGATATAAAAAAAACCCAAACGTATAACCCCCCCCCCCCCATTTTAAATGGGTACGGGGTGCTGGTAATGCAGCGAAGTATAACAAATACTGATGGTTTCGGGAAAAATCAGTGTGGAGAAGAAGGGGACTTTCATTAAAAGGTCCCATCCGGAAAAAAGGGTCTGAAGAATTCCCAAAAAAATTTTTGCCTAGATGTGGAAATAACAGCAGAGTTGGGAATTTTGGTTCCTTTTAAGCAAACACCAAAAGAGGGGAAAATGGGGGAGAACATTGGGAAATCACCCCATTACCCCCCGAAAGGCCCCCGTATAAATTCCCCTGAAATAGGGGCCCTGATTGGGGAATGAAAAGTTTCTTGAAATCCGCAGGTAAAGGGTTCCCACGGGCTGAAGGGGTTTTTAAAAAAACCCCTGCGGAGGCAGTGGAAAAATTTCAAGCAGCGAAGGGAAAAGGGGGCGTTTAAGAAAAGGGGGTTGGGGCAGAAGGGAGCAAGGAAAAGAGAAAAAGCGGGGAAAGGGGGATCATTTTCCCTTGATGGTTTTGGGCTCTGCAATATTTCAGAGGGTTGCTTCAAGTGTTTTTTGGAATTAAAAGATGTCGTATGGGGGAAAAAATTTGGGGAAGGTTTTGGGGGGGGATGAGGAAAAATTTTAACTGTATTGGGCGGGACCAAGGTAGGGGGGGGTTTAAAAGGGGGGAGGGGAAATGGGAAAAAACGTGGCCGGGGGCAGAAGAGGGCAGGAAACCCGGGAAAGGGGGCCCGAAGAAAGGGAAAAAACTTGGGGGGGAAAAAGGGGAGGAAGGTACAAATTTCGAGGAGGAGGGTGAAAACCCCTGCACTTTTAACTGAGCCAGTGGAAAAGGGAAAAACCCAGGGACAGAGGCAGGGAGGGTAAAATAGGGGGGTGGAAAAATGGGTAGGAGGTGTTTTCCGGCCTTTTTTGACTTTTGAAAAGTAGAGGACGATTTTGGGGGGAGGGGTCGTACGAGGTTCCCTCGATACTGAGGGTTTTGAGAGAGAACTCGAAGAAGGGGGAATTAGAAGAGGCGTTGAAGTAGGGGGTCGAGCCGGGGGAAGCAAAAAGGAATTTTAATTTCACAGGAGTGATTATGGGAGAGGTAACCACAGAGGTGGGTGTAGAAGATGGGATACTAGAAGTGGGGGGACGTTTTGAAAAAACGGAATAAAAAACCGTGGAGTCTCCCTTGGAGGCGGAGATGAGAAACTGCCATGGCATAAGGGAGACCTTCTGTCTCTTTGAGGTAACGGATTTCCCGCTCGTTTAAATAGACCTGACAACGGCGAGAGTACGAAGGGTGAGCCTCATGACAGTTAAGGCAAGAGGGGTGATCGATTGCAAGACGTATTAGAATGGTCACGGGACCACAGACTGGGGATTTGGCGATAGATCTGCAAATATTTCGCTGGATGGCCAAATCGCCAGCAATTTCTACACTGTTTGTGGTGTAGGGATCACCTTTCGAACTTGTAACCGATGTCCTGCTATATAAACTGAGGAATGGGAGTTCTCGGCTTCAAAAGTTAAACGAGACCACATTGCTAGGGTATGTCTCCGCCCACGGCAGGAAGAACGTAAGTGTCTACCTTGAGGATTGGAGATCTTGGAGTTCCAGCTGTTCTAGAATGTCAGTGCCACATGTCTGGAAATTTTTGTTGACTATGGTATGGGGCAGACTGACGGTACCACTACAAGAATTGAGGGAATGATGTTTTTCAAGAGTGACAGGAACAAACAGTATCGATATGGGAAAGACGAGAGAGCTCATGAGCCTGGGGACATTCTGTAGGTAATGATGACATACCGCTCTTAAAAGAGCATGAAAAGAAATATCTTTACCAACATGGCGTTTGGAGTGCCTTGCCAATACTATGGTCAGAAAGAAAAGGCAGTAGAGGAAGTTGGTCGAAAAATGAAGAATTTAGTCCACTGTTCAGTCTGAAACTGAGCGTGGAAAGGTAGTGAAGGACGTGTCAATGTTTCTGAGAAGAACGAGAAGGTGGAGAAGTATCATCAGCAGGTAATTGTCGTTGGCTTTAGGCGTGGTACAGAGTTCCGCGTGGAACGGGTCGGCAATTTGAAAATTGCCGACCAGAGGGAGAGGGGGAAGGGG
>NW_026496652.1:27500-73512 GCF_026875155.1 Cherax quadricarinatus | reverse complement strand
TATTTTTTTCCCGTCGCCTTAAAGGGGGAGCGCTGTTCTTTCTTTTTACTCTTCCTCCTTTTTCTTAGAGGAAAAACCTTGTGCAACATCGAGGGGGCCACCGAGTTAATCTGTTCTAGGCAAAAGTTGGGGTCTGTGCTGCTTAGTATATTTTCCCCAGCTTATTTCGGTTAGGACTTGGTTTACTTGGTCCCATTTTAAATGTTTTTGTTATTGAAGTTGAATTTGATGAATGCTCCCTCGTGACAAAATCTCATTATGTCGGTTGGGGCTCCGCGCATACATGACTGAACCTCAATTATGTTGTGATCTGAGTATATTGTTTTTGATATGGTAACATTTCTTATCAGATCATCATTGTTAGTGAAGATGAGGTCTAGTGTATTCTCCAGTCTAGTAGGCTCTATTATTTGCTGGTTTAAATTTAATTTTGTGCAGAGATTTAAAGCTCGATGAGTGTGAGTTTTCATCAGAGCTGCCTCCTGGTGTTATTACTGCAACAATATTATTTGCTATATTCCTCCATTTTAGGTGCCTTAAGTTGAAATCCCCCAGGAGCAAGATGTTTGGTGCAGGAGCTGGAAGGTTTTCCAGACAGTGGTCAATTTTTAACAGCTGTTCCTGGAATTGCGGGGATGTTGCATCCGGAGGCTTGTAGACTACCACAATGACTAGGTTTTGGTTCTCGACCTTTACTGCTAAAACTTCCACTACATCATTTGAGGCATTTAGCAGTTCTGTGCAAACAAGTGACTCTGCAATGTACAGGCCAACCCCCCCCTTTTGCCTGTTCACTCTGTCACATCTGTATAGGTTGTAACCTGGGATCCATATTTCGTTGTCCAAGTGATCCTTTATGTGGGTCTCAGTGAAAGCCGCGAACATTGCCTTTGCCTCTGCAAGCAGCCCACGGATGAAAGGTATTTTGTTGTTTGTTGCTGGCTTTAGACCCTGTATATTTGCAAAGAAGAATGTTATCGGACTGGTGGTATTGTTGGTACGGGGGGGGGGGGATTTTTTTTCCGGCATTAGTATCTGTATCTGTTGGTTTGGAGTGGAGGCCATCGACTGTGGTTCCACTCCAGGAATGACTGGATTTGGTGTACGATTTCTGCCATTTCCTGCCAGTTTTTTTTTCTTCCTGGAGTGGAACCACAGTCGATGGCCTCCACTCCAAACCAACAGATACAGATACTAATGCCGGAAAAAAAATCCCCCCCCAGTACCAACAATACCACCAGTCCGATAACATTCTTCTTTGCAAATATACAGGGTCTAAAGCCAGCTACAAACAACAAAATACCTTTCATCCGTGGACTGCTTGCAGAGGCAAAGGCAATGTTCGCGGCTTTCACTGAGACCCACATAAAGGATCACTTGGACAACGAAGTATGGATCCCAGGTTACAACCTATACAGATGTGACAGAGTGAACAGGCAAAAGGGGGGGGTTGGCCTGTACATTGCAGAGTCACTTGTTTGCACAAAACTGCTTAATGCCTCAAATGACGTAGTGGAAGTTTTAGCAGTAAAGGTCGAGAACCAAAACCTAGTCATTGTGGTAGTCTACAAGCCTCCGGATGCAACATCCCAGCAATTCCAGGAACAGCTGTTAAAAATTGACCACTGTCTGGAAAATCTTCCAGCTCCTGCACCCAACATCTTGCTCCTGGGGGATTTCAACTTAAGGCACCTAAAATGGAGGAATATAGCAAATAATATTGTTGCAGAAATAACACCAGGAGGCAGCTCTGATGAAAACTCACACTCACACGAGCTTTTAAATCTCTGCACAAAATTCAATTTAAACCAGCAAATAATAGAGCCTACAAGACTGGAGAATACACTAGACCTCATCTTCATAACAATGATGATCTGATAAGAGATGTCACCATATCAAAAACAATATACTCAGATCACAACATAATTGAGGTTCAGACATGTATGCATGGAGCCCCCGACCGACAAAATGAGACTAGTCATGAGGGAGCATTCACCAAATTCAACTTCAATAACAAAAACATAAAGTGGGACCAAGTAAACCAAGTCCTAACCGATATAAGCTGGGAAGATATACTAAGCAACACAGACCCAAACTTATGCCTAGAACAGATTAACTCGGTGGCACTCGATGTATGCACAAGGCTTATTCCTCTAAGAAAAAGGAGGAGTAGATGTAAAATAGAAGAGACAGGCGCTCCCTTTACAGGCGACGGAAAAGAATAACAGAGCGGCTAAAAGAGGTCAATATATCTGAAATGCGCAGGGAGACACTGGTCAGAGAAATAGCAAGCATCGAACTTAAGCTAAAAGAATCCTTTAGGAGTCAGGAATCGCGGGAAGAACTAAAAGCCATAAATGAAATCGAAAGAAACCCAAAGTATTTCTTCTCCTATGCCAAATCAAAATCGAGAACAACGTCCAGTATTGGGCCCCTACTTAAACAAGATGGGTCCTACAACAGATGACAGCAAGGAAATGAGTGAGCTACTCAAGTCCCAATATGACTCAGTTTTTAGCAAGCCGCTAACCAGACTGAGAGTCGAAGACCAAAATGAATTTTTTATGAGAGAGCCACAAAATTTGACTAACACAAGCCTATCCGATGTTATCCTGACGCCAAATGACTTCGAACAGGCGAAAAAATGACATGCCCATGCACTCTGCCCCAGGGCCAGACTCATGGAACTCTGTGTTCATCAAGAACTGCAAGAAGCCCCTATCACGAGCCTTTTCCATCCTATGGAGAGGGAGCATGGACACGGGGGTCGTCCCTCAGTTACTAAAAAACAACAGACATAGCCCCACTCCACAAAGGGGGCAGTAAAGCAACAGCAAAGAACTACAGACCAATAGCACTAACATCCCATATCATAAAAATCTTTGAAAGGGTCCTAAGAAGCAAGATCACCACCCATCTAGAAACCCATCAGTTACACAACCCAGGGCAACATGGGTTTAGAACAGGTCGCTCCTGTCTGTCTCAACTACTGGATCACTACGACAAGGTCCTAAATGCACTAGAAGACAAAAAGAATGCAGATGTAATATATACAGACTTTGCAAAAGCCTTCGACAAGTGTGACCATGGCGTAATAGCGCACAAAATGCGCGCTAAAGGAATAACAGGAAAAGTCGGTCGATGGATCTATAATTTCCTCACTAACAGAACACAGAGAGTAGTCGTCAACAGAGTAAAGTCCGAGGCAGCTACGGTGACAAGCTCTGTCCCACAAGGCACAGTACTAGCTCCCATCTTGTTCCTCATCCTCATATCCGACATAGACAAGGATGTCAGCCACAGCACCGTGTCTTCCTTTGCAGATGACACCCGAATCTGCATGACAGTGTCTTCCATTGCAGACACTGCAAGGCTCCAGGCGGACATCAACCAAATCTTTCAGTGGGCTGCAGAAAACAATATGAAGTTCAACGATGAGAAATTTCAATTACTCAGATATGGTAAACATGAGGAAATTAAATCTTCATCAGAGTACAAAACAAATTCTGGCCACAAAATAGAGCGAAACACCAACGTCAAAGACCTAGGAGTGATTATGTCGGAGGATCTCACCTTCAAGGACCATAACATTGTATCAATCGCGTCTGCTAGAAAAATGACAGGATGGATAATGAGAACCTTCAAAACTAGGGAGGCCAAGCCCATGATGACACTCTTCAGGTCACTTGTTCTATCTAGGCTGGAATATTGCTGCACTCTAACAGCACCTTTCAAGGCAGGTGAAATTGCCGACCTAGAAAATGTACAGAGAACTTTCACGGCGCGCATAACGGAGATAAAACACCTCAATTACTGGGAGCGCTTGAGGTTTCTAAACCTGTATTCCCTGGAACGCAGGAGGGAGAGATACATGATTATATACACCTGGAAAATCCTAGAGGGACTAGTACCAAACTTGCACACGAAAATCACTCACTACGAAAGCAAAAGACTTGGCAGACGATGCACCATCCCCCCAATGAAAAGCAGGGGTGTCACTAGCACGTTAAGAGACCATACAATAAGTGTCAGGGGCCCGAGACTGTTCAACTGCCTCCCAGCACACATAAGGGGGATTACCAACAGACCCCTGGCAGTCTTCAAGCTGGCACTGGACAAGCACCTAAAGACAGTTCCTGATCAGCCGGGCTGTGGCTCGTACGTTGGTTTGCGTGCAGCCAGCAGCAACAGCCTGGTTGATCAGGCGCTGATCCACCAGGAGGCCTGGTCACAGACCGGGCCGCGGGGGCGTTGACCCCCGAAACTCTCTCCAGGTAAACTCCAGGTAAACTAAAAAACCTCTCCTTCTTGAGTGGCTGTGGCTACCCAGGTTTTCCCATGGCCTGGATGTTTTGTATCTTTTTGTCCCCTTTAGATGGTATGCCTGGCAATTTAAGTTATAGCACAGTCTTTCCTGTACTGAAGAGGTACACAGTTCAGGGTGAAAAAGCTTACAGGAAGGGAGTTTGCATTTTCCTGTTGTCATATGGGTATGGCATTTTCTAGGGTGGTCATAGTTGCACGTCCCATCTGTTTTTCCAGATTTCCCATGCCAGCAGATACGAGTGCATAGTATGTGCACAGGCTTGGTTTCCGTTTGCCTTGGGTTTCTGTGACTGTATTCCCTGTTGGTGCATGTTTCCCTGTCTTACTTCTATCCTCCCTAGCACCAACAATGGAGCTCCCACCAGTTGTTTTTGGTAATATATCCTCACTATTGCTAGTGGAGTCCTCTTGTTTACTATTTCCTGCGGTATTTCTAGTTTGCAATATTGGTTTTATCTTATCTTTGACTACACTTGTTTCCCTACTATGGCTCCTGTCCCCTATGAGGTCATTTATATGTATTCCTTCCTGCATATAATTCCCGACTACCTGGACAAAATCTCCAGCTTCACCATTACTGTCTCCCAGGACAGCATCTCCAGCTTCCCCATTACTGTCTCCCAGGACAGCATCTCCAGCTTCACCATTACTGTCTCCCAGGACAGCACCTCCAGCTTCACCATTACTGTCTCCCAGGACAGCACTATCAGCCCCCCATTTACTGACTACCAGGACATCATCTCCAGCCTTACAGTTTCTGACTACATGGCCAGTATCAAGGGCAGTACCATTCAGCCCAGACTTTTTATGTTCCATCTGTTGTAGAAAGCTTCCAGGTTTTCTATGAAAGCAGCTTTGATGTTGACTCTTTTAATACCCTTGTGAAGGAAGGAAAAATTTGGGTTTATAAGGATAAAAAATTCAAACTTTGAAAAAACCTTTGGGGTTTATTCCCGTTGTTAAAAATGGCCCCCGGGGTTTTTAAAAAGTTTGCCAGACGAAAAATTTGGTGGGCCAAAAGAAAAAGAAGAAAAAAAGGAGAAAAAAAAGGAAAAAAAAAGAAAAAAAACCCCTTTATTGATACCCTTGATTTCCGAACCCAAAATTGGGGGGAATGTATTTTAAATTTTAAAACCATGTGCCCTTGTTTTTTTTTCCCCGACTAGTCCCCCCAAATTTAAAGCCATAAACCCCCAGAATAAAGGGGTAGAACCAAAAAAAATTTAAAATACCCATTCTTTAAAAAAATTTTTTTTTTTTTAAAAGCAAATTCAAATTTGAAATCCCAAATTTCAAACCCTAACACCAAAAGTACCCCTTAACAAACCTGCTGGATATCACACGGTATTACCCTTGAAGCAAAAAAGTGGTAGTAAACCAATGGCAATAAATTGTAGACCAATAGCCTAATATTCAAATTACAAATTTTTTTGTTATTTTTTTAAGAATAGCAGATATAATCACTTGAAATCGCAAAAGTGCACAACCCAGGGTAATACGTTCAGGAACAGGTAGTCCTGCTTTCAAACTGATGGATTATTACGATGGTCATGGAATGCACTTGAAGGACAAACAAATGCGGATGTGTAGAATGTAGTATACATGAAGTTTCAAAAAACTTGCAGGAGTAGCATGAAGTAATTCAACACTATTGAGTGCAGAAGGGTACTCGGAAAGGTGGGCAGATGATATTACTTCCGAAAAATAGAACCCAAAGCTATATAAAACAGAGTGAACATCAGGGTGGCTACAGTGAATTATAGTATTAAAATCTCAAGGTAGGACATATAATTTATATGTTAGCTCTTATAGACATACTAAAATTATATATTAATATTAATATAGAAGATAATATAAATATATAAATATATACATTTCATATATATAATATATATATTATATATATATATATATATTTATTATATATATATGATAATATATATATATATAATATATATTATTATATATTATAATATATATCATTCGTGCGATAGGCAGGAACTTGCATCTTGGCATTTAAATGCACTCTACATCTTGCATATAGGACAAGGTGAAAATTTGTATATGCAATAAATTTCGCCAAATAACATCTGAAACTAACTAGAAAATACTATTGTATACTGTGTGTATGTTAGTATTAAATTAATAGGTAAACAACATCTAAAATATATTATGTTAGGTAGGCTAAAAAAAGTTTTGTTATTATCAATACAGGTTTAGTTAAGTATTATCTAAGATTCTTTTGAGTTGCACAAATTAAAAAATTTACATTAACATTAATGAAAAATAATATATCTTTTATAAAGTATAAGAGAATAATTTTAGAATAGACTATAATTTTTAAATGAGTTCTGATATGACCAGTTTTACATATTCGGCGCATATATATATATTTTATATATATATATAATATATATATTATATATATATATATTTATATTATATGTCGTGCCGAATAGGCAAAGAAACTTGCGATCTTGGCTTAAATAGCAACGTTCATCTTGCCATATAGGACAAGTGAAAATTTGTGTATGCAATAATTTCGCCAAATTCTTCTTGAAACCTAACGAAAAAAATATATTTCACTGTGTTTGTTTAGTATTAAATTATTGTAAACAAATCTAAAATATATTTAGTTGGGTTAGGCTAAAATCAATTGCTCTTGTTATAATAAGGTTAGGTAAGTTTTCTAAGTTCCTTTTGGTGCAAACATATAAATTTTTACATCAACATTAATGAAAAAAATAAATCTTTAAACGTATAAGAGAAAATTTTAGAAAGGACTTAATTTTAAATGAGTTCTTGCTAATTGACCAGTTTTACATATTCGGCACGACATATTATAATATATATATATATTATATATATATATATATATATATAATATATATATATATATTATATTATATATATATATATATATCGTGCCGAATAGGTAGAACTTGCGATCTTGGCTTAAATAGCAACGCTCATCTTGCCATATAAGACAAGCGAAAATTTGTGTATGCAGTAATTTCGCCAAAATCATTCTGAACCTAACGAAAAAAATACATTTCATTGTGATTGCTTAGTATTAGGCAGTGGAGATGTCCTGTCTAAGAGCAATGTGTGGTGTAAATATTATGCAGAGAATTCGGAGTGTGGAGATTAGAAGACGGTGTGGAGTTAATAAAATTACTAGTCAGAGGGCTGAAGAGAGGTTGTTGAGGTGGTTTGGTCATCTAGAGAGAATGGATCAAAGCAGAATGACATGGAGAGCGTATAAATCTGTAGGGGGAAGGAAGGCAGAGTAGGGGTCGTCCTCGAAAAGGTTGGAGGGAAGGGGTAAAAGAGGTTTTGTAGGTGAGGGACTTGGATTTCCAGTAAGCGTGCATGAGCGTGTTAGATAGGAGAGAATGGAGACGAATGGTTTTTGGGACCTGATGAGCTGTTGGAGTGTGAGGAGGGTAAGATTTAGTGAAGGGATTCAGGGAAACCGGTTATTTTTATATATCCGGACTTGAGTTCTGGAAATGGGAAGTACAATGCCTGCACTTTAAAGGAGAGATTTGTGATATTGGCAGTTTGGAGGGATGTGTACTAGGACGGTATATATATATATATATATAATTGGGGCCCTGATATTATATTCTATAGGGAGTTTATTATATTATTTCCGGTTACTCTTTATATTGTATCTTTATATATGCTTCTAAACTGTTGTACCTGGGCACCTCTGCAAAATCAGTGATTATGTATGAGTGAGGTGAAAATTTTGAATGATGATGAAAGTATTTTCGTTTTGGGGATTTTCTTTGTTTTTGGGTCACTCTGCCCATGATTATATATGATTATATATATATAATCATAATAAAGGGCTGTAAACGAATAAACAGAAAGATGGACGAGAGACTCGAACCGTGGCCCTGGCTGTGGCTCAGCGGTAAAGTTTTGAGCCTGTCACCAACAGGGCTACAGTTCAAGCCTCCCGTCCATCTTTTTGTTTATTCATCATAATAAAATGGTAAACAAATATTCTAAATACATAATTTATATGTTTTAAATAAATGTTAAAAGCCTTGAATAGACAATAGATTGTAGTGCTCTTCAGATCTTATAAAAGAACATGCAAGGCACTCATAAACGTCGATAAGGCAGACAAAGGCAAGCTGTTGTCAAGAGTGGGACGAGGACGAGGACGAGGGGACTACGACGAGGGGTCGACGACGAGTACTAGACGATGGGACCACGGCGAGGGGTCCTAGACGAGGGGACCACGACGGAAGGTCCTAAACGAAGGGACCTCGATGAGAACACAAGGAGTGGAGTCCAGTAAGAAGAAACACAAAGGGAGCTCTAGAACGAGGGGACACAAGGAGTGGAGCCTAGTATAAGCGGAGATAAATGGGTCTAGTACGAGGGGACACAAAGAGTGGGCTCAGTATGAGGGGACACAGAGAGTGGGCTCAGTACGAGGGGACACAAAGAGGACCCAGAACGAAGAGACACAAGAGATGGTCCCAGTATGAGGAAATATAAAAGAGGGTTCAGTATGAAAGGACACGTGGAAACTCACTGCTCAAATTAGCCAAAGATTTAACGTCTTTCAGTAGTGTGATGAAAGAGATGGTGAACTACACTGCCACGAGCATGCGGAGGCAATATTAACCTAACATGGAGACCTCTGCAACATTTAAGAAGCTGCAAGTAAACGATTGATTTTAAATATAAGAAAAACCTTAAACAAATAATATTCAACAGCAAGAGTTGCAAGTCATATATAGGAAACAAAACTTACCGTAGAGAAACTTACCGAAGAGTTAAAAGTAAAGAAATACATACATAAGTATAAGAATAAACATATGAGGGTTGTTTCGGGGGTCAATACCCCCACGACCTGTCTGTGACTAGGACTAATCAGCCTGGCTGTTACTACTGGTCGCACGTAAACCGACGTACGAACCACAGCCCAACTGACTTGGGGTTCCTGTCCAGCTCCTTGAAGACAGCCAGGGGTCCACTGGTAATCTCCCTTATGTATGCTGCGAGGCAGTTGAACAGTCTTCTGCGCCCCTGCTTTTCATTGGCGTGATGTTGAATCTCCTGCTGAGTCTTTTGCTTTCGTAGGGAGTGATTTTCGTGTGCAGATTTGGGACTAGTGCCTGTAGGATTTTCCAAGTGTATATTATCATGTAAATTTTTAGCCTGCATTCCAGGGAGTACAAATCAAGGGACTTCAACCGTTCCAAGTAACTTAGGTGCTTTATCGTACCTATATGTGCCTTGAAAGTTCTCTGTATATTCTGAAGGTCCGCAATTTCACCTGCCTTGAAAGGGGTCGTTAGTGTATGGTAATATTCCAGCCTAGAGAGAACAAGCGATTTGTAAGTTTTTATTATCCATCCTATCATTTTTCCTAACAGATGTGGTGGATACATTGTTGTTATCTTTGAAAGTGAATTCTCTGATATTATCACTCCCAGGTCCTTCACATTAGTTTTTGCTCTATTGTATGATGGAATTTGTTTTATACTCAGATACAGTTTTAATTTCCTCGAGTTTTCCATAGCATAGTAATTGAAATTTGTCTTTACTGAACTTCATATTGTTTCCTGCATCCCATTTAAAGATTTGGTTGATGTCTGTTTCGAGATTTGCAGTGTCTTCGATGGATGACACTGTCATGCAAATTCCGGTGTCATTCGCAAAGGACACGGTGCGGTGGCTTACATTTATGTCTATTAAGATATGAGGATGAGGAACAGGATGGGAGAGAGTACTGTACTTTGTGGAACAGAGCTTTTCACTGTAGCCTCTTCTGACTTTACTCTGTTTAATATTACTCTCTGTGTTCTACTGGTTAAGGAGTTATGGTGGCCCGGTGGCCCGGTGGCCCGGTGGCCTGGTGGCTAAAGCTCCCGCTTCACACATCGGAGGGCCCGGGTTCGATTCCCGGCGGGTGGAAACATTTCGACACGTTTCCTTACACCTGTTGTCCTGTTCACCTAGCAGCAAATAGGTACCTGGGTGTTAGTCGACTGGTGTGGGTCGCATCCTGGGGTATCGTAAGGGTTCTTAAATGGAGATATCACAGGTTGAAAGTAGACACACTTGTAGGATGGTAGCAATATTGTCAGTCTGAGATGGTGTAGGGTGGAGCCCACTGCCTTGCCTGTCTACGCCTGGATGGTCTGCCGCCGAGTGAGGCCGGGACAGAGAGATGAACCTCCACGTGTGTATCCCGTGACGTCACACAAAGCCACAGGCCTACGAGGGGTCTCGTGTCTAAAGCACATGGATGATGCTACTGCTATGCTATATAATACTGGGAATACAGGGATCAGCAACTATGCTGACAGCTTGGTCATGTTACGTATGTCGTCCCGACATACACTACTATACTATAGGCTGAACAGGCAGGCGGATCTGGGCTGATTCTATACAATAACAAATTCATATATAACTTAGAACTAATGGATGGTACAACATGATTTTGATTTAATGGGTGTTAAGTAATCATTTACAAAACTATAAGAACAAATCATTATCAATATGGATGGAATTGATCGATGGGTCTGCATTCATGCACTTACGGATTCTGAGGAAGAAAAATTTAAATACAAAGAGTGTTTAACAGAAAGGCAGATTCGGTGCACTCAAATCTAGACTGTTAATTCTCAGAATACGGATGGGAACGTGAACACGAGAATTTCTGACAACTGTCAGCTAATAACAAAACACACAGTTGACAATTTCATTCATCTCGGACATCAAATTTTATACAGACTATGTACATTTAAACCCAATTCTGCGAGGGTTAGGTTTACTATGCAGAATGGTTATCATCTCTGGAGGATCGAATCTTCTGCAATGGCTAACACATGCCTTGACTGAGAGAGATTGAAGGAATATCTACAAAAGATAAATACAATCACTAGTGACTGTGGAATTACTAATTCGTCTGCTAGGAGTACACAACTCAACTATTCGATACAGTAATTCTTGGCTCAATACAAAGTCACTAATGGGTACTGGTGGCTTCACAGTAAGAATAAGATCTTCCTGGAGCAGGAATCGAATCACCATAACACAAGGGATCGGTTCTTTGGGAACTTTTGACATCCTCGACAGTAAATGGAGGATCTGCAGTAACTACACTAACATGTCGTGATAAAGCATCTGTGACTACATTGGGACTTGCCAGATAAATGTTCAAAAGTGGGATTGAACTCTTGGATAGTCAAGGTCCATCTGGCTAACCTTCCAGTAGGCTGTTTGTTCTGGAATAAAGGTATCAGTGGCGCATGGTCTGTCAAGACATGAACAGGGTACTGGTAAATAATGTCTCGGAAGTGCTTCAAAGACCACACTATTGCTAAAGCTTCTTGCTCCGTTACTGTATAATTACGTTCAGCCTTCGTAAGGACTCGGCTAGCAAAATGCAACTGCGTTGTACTTGCTATCAGTCTTCTGAGCTAGTACGGACCTATGCAATTGAACTAGCATCAGTTGTCAGATAGAAGGGCTTAGAAAAATCTGGGAATTTCAAAATGGGAGCAGATGTTAGCTTTTCTTTTAGAGTTTGGAATGCTGTTTCTTGACGGAAGGTCCAACAAAAGGAGCATCTTTCTAAGCAACTCGTTAGAGGAGCAGCTATGGAAGAAAATTAGCAATGAAAGATTCTATAAAAACTGCTAACCCCACAAAGGATCTTACGGCATCAGCGGGTTTTGGAGTTGGAAAATTTTGTACTGCAGTTACTTTACTTTGGTCAGTCTTAAACCCCTCTAGGAGTGATACGTGACCAAGAAACTTAATTTTTTGATCTGAAAAATTGGCATTTAGACAGTTTGATCTTTAAATTTGCTTTCAAGCTTTCCAAGTACTTTTATCAAGTTTTTCAGATGTTTTGTCCACGTCTTTGGGACATGACGATTACGTCGTCTAAGTACCCAAAAGTGCTTTACCTATCAGCCCTCTAAGATATTGGTCATGAGTTTTAGAGAACGTGATAGGAGACGATCGTAATCCAAAACGCCATACGGAGGAAATGATAATGACCTGGGGGAGTGGGAAAGTGTTAACTCTTGGCTGTCCTCGTGAAGGGGGACTTGCCAAAACCCTTGTAACAAGTCTAGGGTCGAGAAGACTTTGTTATCTCCGATATTGCGTATAAAAGGTCACTAGTACAGGAAGTGGGAAACGATCTGGAAATGGTTTTCGCGTTTAACTTCCTAAAGTCATTAAACGGGCGCCAAGTGCCACCCTTTTCTTAGGCACTAGGTTTCAAGGGGCATTCCGGGTAAAATTGCTATGTGCAATAATCCATCATTGAGCATTTGATTGATCAGTTCCTCTGCGACAGCAACTTGTGAATGAGGCATTCTGTACGCAGGTATGTAAATAGGTCTAGTCCCAGGTTCAAGTGGAATACGATGGGACAATAAGTTCGTTATACCCATCTTCTCACCTGGTAAGGCAATTGGCTGTAGGGACGTTTGTTCAACAGAGTCAACAAACGCTTGACTTCGTCTGGGAAGTCAGTGGGAGCAAAGTCTTTCTCCTCAACTGGTGAAACAGATTGATCGGTGAAGTGGATGAGGTCTCCCGGTAGAAATAGCACCAAACCCATGGTCAGGTGACACGTCATCCTGTACTTGAACAGGGTAAAGGATAGTGAACTAGGTCAACGAGGTTGGTATTTGCTCTGAGACGAACACTGTGACCCAAAGTGTTAGCAAGGAGTAAATGGATCTTACGTCTCTTACAATGTGAAAGGAAGGTTCAACAAATAAACCTTTGACCTTGCAGGAATCACTGTCAACTAGGACGTTATCACCATCTGGAACATTAGGAACACAAGACACTTAGTGAGAGCACTAGCTGTAACAGAGACGTTTTCTGCAAACGGCATGTGACATCAACAAGAGATGGCATTACTAGTTCCAAGTAATCGTTTTTTTGACAAGGCATCCCTGTGGAGAAATACTACTCGAACTAGCAGTCATTGCAGGGATTAGGCTGTGCATCAAGGCTGTCTGAGTGTCCCCGGACACTTTGAGGCAACGGAACACTATCCTGCAAGTCTGAAGGTATAGGTGGAACACAGATGGGAGTGAAGAATTACTGTGCCTGACCCGCTCGGTACTTAATAAGTAATTCACGGATCTATAGGAACTTAATCTGAACTTCACTTTCCCCGGGCACTTTAACAAATCTCAGAAAACAAGCTGTGAGAACAAAACATTGCTCAAGGGCTAGGTATTGTCTTTCAGTCAGAAAGGAATGTTGGTACTGTAGACTGATTCATATTGACTTTGGACTGGCATGATACACTAATTGAACGTTCAAAAGTGACTGGGACATCTCAGTGAACTTACTGAAGGACATAAAGACAAGAAAAATGGAGAGAATGACACAAAAAGTTTAAAATGGAAAAAATGCTTAACTATTCTTCAAAAGTAATTAAAAATTGAAAAGTTAACAGAAAGCAAAGAACTCACACAAGAAGAATATTTCAATTTAACAAACACTTTAAATCAGAGAATTGTACTTGGCTCAAAAACTAATTTGCTCAACTTTTACTTAAATTGAATGAATGGCACAGTGAGTTGTCTTTACTTTCAATGCAACAAGGAAAATACACAATAAAATGATAAAATGGATCAATAAACTTGTGCAAAAATTAAAACAAAACACACAATTCACTGAAATAAAAAAATAAAATGGGCACAGACAGAATAAACTGCACTGTGATAAACTGTAGCAATATATCAAATAATTGCTAATCAAAAAAGTATTGCACAAACACTGAATAAAATTTTCTGCAAGAAAAACTTTAATAGCAACACAATATTTGCACAAGAATTTTTTGCAAAATGAGTCAAAGTGCAATAATAAAAAAATTATAACACACAGAAAAGAAATATATCAAGGAAGAACACTTTAACTCTTAAACTGCACTTAAAAAACAAGCAAAAAAGAACAATTTACTTTAAAAGGAGAACTTAAAAATTGCACTAAGAGTGAATTTGTTCAATAAAACATGAAAAATAATAGATGCAAAAATACATAAAACAGGGGGTTGAACACTTACAGTGATGCAGAACACAAAAAAATCAACATAAACACAGTACTAGAATTTTCTTGCAATGAAACTTGATGTGTGAAAAATTTTGAAAAGTGAGTTCTTGCTGGGACTTTAAAAATGGCACTATTGTCTGTGGAAATAAGACAAATTAGACACTGGCTGAATAAAAGAATATGAACACAAGAATGTTCAACACACAGGGAACAAAAAAAAAATACACAATGCTAGGAAGGAAAAAAAATTAACAGACAACACTGAGTTGTGATGCAGAATATGAGGTGAAAAAATTACTGAATTAATTCACTGAATTCTGAAGTTAAACCCCAGTTCTATATTGCTCATATGTTGCACACACAACAAAGGAAACACTAAAATACTTACTTCAAGTGTATAAAAAAGATACACAAAACAACAGATATAAAAAAATGCACGAAAATTAACACTGGAAATTTAAAGGGGATTAAAAGAAATTATGCAATCAGTACATGATAAACACTGAGTCTGATCAAGAGTCACTGAATGTCACTAAGAGAAAAATTTACTGGGAACACAAAAGAAATGTCTCAACACTCGCAAATGTCTCTAAAAAAAAAAATTATCGCTGTAACACTTGAAGAATGAGATTGTGGATTGTTTATGTCGTCTTGCTGCTGTCCTCTGCACAGATGATCGTAGAATTGCGCTTAAATCGGCGAAGACAACACATAGGAGGCTTTTAAAGATGGCGCGGGCACCACTCTAGCTCTTGACCCCCTATGTGGTCCTTAAATATTGGTGCTACAACCCTTAGCAGTGCACCAAAACCACTGATTTAGGGAGGTGAGTTGTAATGGCCGACTGTAGTTGGGTTTGTGGGTAATGGCTGAGCGGGCGTCTGAGACCGGCAAAGATGCAACACACGTGATCGTGAGTGGCTGGGCTTATGGGTTGAACGTCGTAAGCCTCACTGAGAACACCCACACTGCCGCGAAAGATAATTCTAAGCCGGCTGGCTTAAAATAAACCCACGAAATACTACAAAAACCACAAGGATGACAAGGAGCACTCAGAATGCTTGGAGCTTGAATCACAAGCGATGAAGACTACTCAAGTGGCTTGCTCGAAATACTGGGGTAAGACCCTTGGGTTAGTTACTAGCTGGCTTATCTTAAACCCTTCACACAGAATAGCTTGATAACTTCACACGTTTAGCACAGCGGGGTGGAAGCTGGCTTGGCAGGCAAAATAAATTTGGGTGGAGTAGACTAGGCTGGGCTGGCTCGTTTGTTCTGACTCCCCCACCACAGACTGGAAGCTGGCTTATTTTGCAAACTGGGTCAACCCTCGTGAGTGATGCAAAAGCAGATAAACACTAATACAAAGAGACTGACCAGTGAATAATGTAGAAGCTGGTAGAGTAGTGGCTTTTAGGTAGCTGACTTGAAGTAGCTGGGTGGGTGAATCTCAGTGGTCGGGGTTTGGCCTACTGGTTGACACGAAATTGCCGTCTTGCTGGTCGAAAATTTATCTCCAAAAATCGCTGTAATCGTCAGAATTACAGGCCCTCCGCTGCCACCATTTATCGTAAGGGTTCTTAAATGGAGATATCGCAGGATGAAAATAGACAACTTTTTAGGATGGTTACTATATTGTCAGACTGAGATGAGGAATGGAGCCCCAGCTGCCTTGCCTGTCTACACCTGGATGGTCTGCCCGAGTGAGAGGGGGACAGGGGAGATAAACCCGCACATGTGTATCCCGTGACGTCACACAAAGCCAAAGGCCTACAAGGGGTCTGTGTCTAAACATATGGATGATGTACTGCTATGCTATATAATACAGGGAATAAAAGGGAATACAGGGGATCAGCAACTATGCTGACACCTCCAATACTTCCCCTTTCTAGGCTATTCCCCGGCTTGACTACTCTATGACTGAAGGAAATACTTCCTAACATCCTTTGATTCATCTGAGTCTTCAACTTCCAATTGTGACTCTTGTGTCTGTGTCCCCTCTCTGGAACAATCCCGTCTTTGTCCACCTCGTCTATTCTGCGCAGTATTTTGTGTGTGTGTACTCACCTAATTGTGGTTTTCAGGGGTCGAGATCAGCTCCTGGCCCCCCCTCTTCACTGATCGCTACTGGATCCTCTCTCTCTCTGCTTCCTGGCTTTGTCATACCTCTTCTTAAAACTATGTATGGTTCCTGCCTCCACTACTTCACTTTCTAGGCTATTCCACTTGTGACAACTCTATGACTGAAGAAATACTTCCTAACGTCCCTGTGACTCGTCTGAGTCTTCAGCTTCCCGTTGTGACCCTTGTCCCTGTGTCCCTCTCTGGAACATCCTCTTTCTCCACCTTGGGCTATTCCCCCCAGTATCTTGTATGTCGTTTTTCATGTCTCCCTGACCCTTCTGTCCTCCAATGTCGTCAGTCCGATTTTCCTTAACCTTTCCTCATACGACATTCCTTGAGCTCTGGGACTTGCCTTGTTGCAACCTTTGTACTTTCTCTAACTTCTTGATGGGGCTTGACCAGGTTGTGGGTTCCAGATGGTGCTGATACTCCCGTATGGGCTAACATACACAGTGACAGTGTCTTGACGATTCCTTATTAAGGTATCGGAAAGCTATTCTCAGGTTTGCCAGGCGCCCGTATGCTGCAGCGGTTATTTGGTTGATGTGTGCCCCCGGTGATGTGCTCGGTGTTATGGTCACCCCAAGGTCTTTCTCCTGAGTGGAGGGCTGTAGTCTTTGTTCCACCTAGCCTATACTCTGTCTGCGGTCTTCTTTGCCCCTCCCCAATCTTCATGACTTTGGGATTTGGCTGGATTGAATTCGAGAAGCCAGTTGCTGGACCACATGTCCCGCCTGTCCAGGTCTCTTTTTCAGTCCTGCCTCTTTCCCCGTCCAATTTAATTCTTTCATCAAACTTCACGTCATTGCGAAAAAGGGACACTTCAGAGTCTTTCCTTCCATCATGTCGTTCACATTATCAAAAATAGCACTGGTCCTAGAACTGACCCTGTGGGACCCCGCTCGTAACAGGCCCCCCACGTGATACCTCTTCACATACCTTTACTCGTTGCTGCCTCCCTGTCAGGTATTCCCTTATCCATTGCAGTGCCCTCCCTTTTACGTGCGCCTGATCCTCCAGCTTCTGCACTAATCTCTTGTGGGGAACTGCAAGGCTCCAGGCGGACATCAACCAAATCTTTTCAGTGGGCTGCAGAAAACCATATGAATTCAACGATGAGAAATTTCAATTACCTCAGATATGGTAAAATGAGGAAATTAAATCTTCATCAGAGTACAAAAAAAATTCTGGCCACAAAATAGACGAAACACCCAACGTCAAAGACCTGGGAGTGATTATGTCGAGGATCATCACCTCAAGGACCATAACATTGTATCAATCGCATCTGCTAGAAAAATGACAGGATGGATAAAGAGAACCTTCAAAACCTAGGAGGCCAAGCCCATGATGAACTCTTCAGCACTTGTTCTATCTAGGCTGGATATTTGCTGCACTCTAACAGCACCTTCAAGGCAGGTGAAATTGCCGACCTAGAAAATGTAAGGGGGGGGGGGGGGTGTGGGGGGGCTGAGAACTTCACGGCGCGCATAACGGAGATAAAACACCTCAATTACTGTAGCACTTGAGGTTTCTAACCTGTATTTCCCTGGAACGCAGGAGGAGAGATACATGATTATATAACACCTGGAAAATCCTAGAGGGACTAGTACCGAACTTGCACACCAAAATCACTCACTACGAAAGCAAAAGACATGCAGACGATGCAAACCATCCCCCCAATGAAAAGCAGGGTGTCACTAGCACGATAAGAGAACCATACAATAATGTCAATGGCCCGAGACTGTTCAACTGCCTCCTCAAGCACAGCATAAGGGGGATACCAACAGACCCCTGGCAAGTCTCAAGCTGGCACTTGGACAAGCACCTAAAGTCAGTTCCTGATCAGCCGGGCTGTGGCTCGTACGTTGTTTGCGTGCAGCCAGCACAACAGCCTGGTTTGATCATGCCGCGATCCACCAGGAGGCCTGTCACAAGACCGGGCCCGCGGGGGGCGTTGACCCCCGAAACTCTCTCCAGGTAAACCTCCAGGTAAACCCGCAGGTAACGGCGGAACCTGTTAGAACGTTCAGCAAAGGCATTTCTGTAACTTGGTTTTCACTGCTGGCTGGAGCGCTGTTTTAGCCTGGATCAGCTAACTCGCCTTATCCCATATGTAGATTATGGCTACGAGTTAAGGGATACCGTGAATAGGAAAGCGAGGAAGGACATTCACCTCTCTAGACACAGAGACGCAGTAATGGGTGTAAGTGGCATGCGGGTCTTATAGTGCCATTTTCAAGTCACGCCAAGCAGGCCAGACATTCCTCACTCATTTTAAGGCCTACTAGGTACTGATGTAGCACAATTGGCTAATCCAGTGAAATCCTCTCGTGCAAATAGTTACAACAAAATCTGCAGCACTTAACACTACTAGCACAAACTTACAATGTTTATAGGTGAACCTCTGGCTGTCCCACTTAAAAAGTTTAGTACTGCAATGCTCGTTAATTGTTCTTAACTAAGAAGCCACTGCTCAGGAAACACTGGTATGCCAGCAGCACTGTAGAACTATAACGTAGACATGCTTGGGCCTTCAAATGCTGCTTTCAATCCTGCTTGAATGTGCTTGCTAAGCCCGTGTCAACACTAGGATATTTGCTTGTAGAGCAGGTATGCAACATAGGAGACATTCGTAGATGAGTGGAGTGCGGCAACCGGAGGATCTGACACGGCACTCAAGTCATTTATGTGGTCTGTGCAAAAACCGCCTCTAGACCATAAGTAAATAGAGGCGAATGCTTGAGTTCCAAATCGAGGAAGGAGGGTGAAGAGGCGAGTGGGAGTGAAGTGTAGCCTCCTACAAAGCCTTCAAATCAACAAATTTGTTTATATAAATATATAACAAAACAATGGTTTTTAAATGACCATAATTTTTAAAGGGTTGGACCGTATGGCCAGCGGAAGGCCTCGGTCAGATGGACCAAAAGCTCCAAAGGCGGGTCATCACTGACTACGACCCGCGTCAAGGAAACATTTGTCCTTTTCCTGACGAACCTTACCTACCTAACCTAACATATTTGTGTTTCACTAGGTATAATCACAGTCCACAGTTCACACATAAGAGTTCCAGCAGCAATTCAGCTGTGCTCCAAACGATATTGTTGCATGATGAGTTATCAGTCGGTGAGATAAGCAGTTCTGATATAGAAGGCCTAGACTTCACTCTCTATAAACACACACGTCCTCTTCCCTCTCGAACCACTCAGGCCTAACTGTACTTCACCTTATTTTTACTCCACCTATTTGTGGTGCAGGGGTCGAGTCTTAGCTCCTGGCCCCGCCTCTTCACCGGTTGCTACTAGAACCCTCTCTCCTCCCTGCTTCCCCATGAGCTTTATCAAACACTCGTCTTAAAACTGTGTATGGTTCCTGCCTCCACTCGTGCATAATTCACCTAGGCTTATTCCACTGCCTTACAAACTCTATGACTGAAGAAATACTTCCTACTATCTCTCTTACTCATTTGTGTCTTCAACTTCCAATTGTGGCCTCTTGTTCTGTGTCCCCTCCCTGGAACAGCCTGTCCTTGTCCACCTTGTCTATTCACGCAGTAATTTTATATGTCGTTATCATGTCCTCCCCCTGACGCCTCCTGTCCCTCCAGTGTCGTCAGGCCGATTTCCTTAATCTTTCTTCATAAGGACATTCCCCTTAGCTCTGGAACTAACCTTGTTGCAAACCTTTGTACTTTCTCTATTTTCTTGACGTGTTTTATCAAGTGCGGGTTCCAAACGGGTGCTGCATACTCCAGTAGGGGCCTGACATACACGGTGTACAGGGGTCTTGAATGATTCCTTACTAGGTGTCGGAATGCGTTCTCAGTGTTTGTGTTTGTGTGTGTATGTGTTTATGTATGTATGTGTGTGTATGTGTGTGATGTGTGTGTGTATGTTTGTGTGTGTGTGTGTGTGTGTGTGTTGTGTGTGTGTGTGTGTGTGTGGAGAGAGAGAAAGTGTGTGTGTCTACCCTTGTGTGTGTGTGTGAGTGTGTGTGTCTACCCTTGTGTGTGTGTGCTTGTGTGTGAGGGAGGGAGGGTTAGGGGGGGTAGGTTGTGTGGTTGAAAGCTCCGTCGTGTAGGCACAAATTTTGTCTCAATTATCTTTCCCAATTATCTACTCTCTCCACTTATTGCCCTTTCTGGATTTACGTATTAATTGTTGCTGGTTATTATCATTTTCCTTGTTCACATTGAGAGAGGACTTCCTAGCTTCCTAAGTATTCTTACTGCTAATGTGTGTGTGTGTGTGTGTGTGTGTGTGTGTGTTTTAGTTAGTTACCATTTTGTCCTAGGCACATGTCGATTAGACACTAGGCCTGTTGTATGTGTGTGTGTGTGTGTGTGTTTTAGTTAGTTACCATTTTGTCCTAGGCACATGTCGATTAGACACTAGGCCTGTTGTATGTGTGTGTGTGTGTGTTTGTGTGTGTGTGAGTGTACTCACCTAATTGTACTCACCTAATTGTGGTGTGTGTGTGTGTGTGTGTGTGTGTGTGTACTCACCTATTTGTACTCACCTATTTGTGGTTGCAGGGGTCGATTCACAGCTCCTGGCCCCGCCTCTTCGCTGATTGCTACTAGGTCCTCTCTCTCCCTGCCCCATGAGCTCTATCATACCTCGCCTTAAAACTATGTATGGTTCCTGCCTCCACCACATCACTTTCTAGGCTATTCCATGGCCTGACTACTCTATGACTGAAGAAATACTTCCTAACATCCCTTTGATTCATCTGAGTCTTCAACTTCCAATTGTGACAAAAAGGAACTACCTTAAAGAGACAGTGAGGGTAAACAATACACGGCTTCAAGAGTAAGACCCATGAGACTAGATATTAGTGATACCGATCAATGTGGCCTGATAGATAGGACCAAGAGCTGATTCTAGACCCCTCACAAACACAACTGAGTGGACACAACTTGAGTCTGGATCTTCACAAACACCACTTAATGAGTCTACACAACTTGAGTCTGGATCCTCACAAACAAAAATGAGTTAATACAACTTGAGTACACAGGTGAGTACCAAGCTCTTACTAACGACCGCATTTCACACATATTACATAAAATATTATTTACAAGGACATCCTTGATGATATGTTGAGTGGTATGTGTTGAGAGGCGGCAGGGATGTGGCCCGGGGATGGGGCACAGGGATGTGGCGCAGGTGTGGTGGTACCATCAACAAGATGAGCAGCGACCACGATAATGTGTGCCACCAGGCAAATAACAAGGCCTGGGGTAGACAGGAGGAATAGGTAAGGGAGGTTGGTAGTAGACAGGAAGAGAGAAAGGCAAGATTGTGGGTAGACAGGAGGTAGAAAGGTAAAGGAAGGTTGTGGTAGACAGGAAGAGAGAAAGGCAAGATTGTGGGTAACAGGAGGAGAAAGTAAGGGAGGTTGTAGGAGACAGGAAGAGAGAAAGGCAAGATTGTGGGTAGACAGGAGGAGAAAGGTAAGGAAGGTTTGTTAGGTATACAGGAAGAGAGGAAAGGCAAGATTGTGGGTAGACAGGAGGAGAAGGCAAGGGAGGTTGTAGGTAGACAAGGAAGAGAGAAAGGCAAGATTGTGGGTAGACCAGGAGGAGATAGGTTAGGGAAGGTTGTAGGTAAACGAGGAAGAGAGAAAGGCAAGATTGTGGGTAGACAGGAGGAGAAAGGTAAGGGAGTTGTAGGTAGACAGGAAGAGAGAAAGGGCAAGATGTTGTTAGACAAAGAGAGAAAGGTAAGGAAGGTTTGTAGGTAGACAGGAAGAGAGAAAGGCAAGATTGTGGGTAGACAGGAGGAGAAAGTAAGGAAGGTTGAATGGTAGACAGGAAGAGAGAAAGGCAAGATTGTGGGTAGACAGGAGGAGAAAAAGGTAAGGAAGGTTGTAGTGGTTAGACAGGAAAGAGAAAGGCACGATTGTGGGTAGACAGGATGAGAAAGGTAAAGGAAGGTTGTAGGAAACAGGAAGAGAGAAAGGCAAGATTGGGGTAGCAGGAGGAGAAAGGTAAGGAAGGTTGTAGTAGACAGAAGAGAAGAAAGGCAAGATTGTGGTAGACAGGAGGAGAAAGGAAAGAAAGGTTTGTAGGTAGACAGTAAGAGAGGAAAGGCAAGATTGTGGTAGACAGAAGGAAGAACGGTAAGGAAGGTTGTAGGTAGACAGGAAGAGAGAAAGGCAAGATTGTGGGTAGACAGGAGGAGATAGGTAAGGAAGGTTGTAGGTAGACAGGAAGAGAGAAAGGCAAGATTGTGGGTAGACAGGAGGAGATAGGTAAGGAAGGTTGTAGGTAGACAGGAAGAGAGAAAGGCAAGATTGTGGGTAGACAGAGGAGATAGGTTTAAAGGAAGTTGTAGTAGACAGAATAGAGAAAGGCAAGATTGTGGGTAGACAGGAGGAGAAAAGGTAGGGAGGATTGTAGGTAGAACAGGAAGAGAGAACGGCAAGAGTTGGGTAGACAAGAGGAGAAAGTTAAGGGAGGTTGTATGTAGACAGGAAGAGAGAAAGGCAAGATTGTGGTAGACAGGATGAGATAGTAAGGAGGTTGTAGGTAGACAGGAAGAGAGAAAGCAAGATTGTTGGTAGACAGGAGGAAGATAGGTAAGGGGAGGTTTGTAGGTAGACAGGAAGAGAGAAAGGCAAGATTGTGGGTAGACAGGAGGAGAATATGTAAGGAAGGGTTGTAGGTATACAGGAAGAGAGAAAGGCAAGATTGTGGCTAACAGTGGAGAAAGCGACAGTAAGGAAAGGTTGTAGGTAGACAGAAGAAGAGAAAGGCAAGATTGTTGGGTAGACAGGAGGAGATAGGTAAGGAAGGTTGTAGGTAGACAGGAGAAGAAAGGCAAAGATTGGGGAGACAGGAGGAGATAGTAAGGGAGGTTGTAGTAGACAGGAAGAAGAGAAAGGCAAGATTGTGGGTAGAACAGGAGGAGATAGGTAGGAAGGTTGTAGGTAGACAGGAAGAGAGAAAGGCAAGATTGTGGGTAGACAGGTGGAGAAAGGGTAAGGAAGGTTTGTAGTAGACCAGGAAGAGAGAAAGGCAAGATTGTGGGTAGACAGAGGAGAAAGTAGGGACAGGTTTATGTAGACAGAAGAGAGAAAGGCAAGAATTGTGGTAGACAGGAGGAGAAGGTAAGGAAGGTTGTAGGTAGACAGGAAAAAGAGAAAGGCAAGATTTGTGGGTAGACAGGAGAGAAAGGTAAGAGGGAGGTTGTAGGTAGACATTAAGAGAGAAAAGGCAAGAATTGTGGGTAGCACAAGAGGAAAGGTAAGGAAGGTTGTAGGTAGACAGGTAAGAGAGAAAGGCAAGATTGTGGGTAACAGGAGGAGAAAGGTAAGGAAGTTGTAGGTAGACAGGAAGGAGAGAAAGGCAAGATTGTGGGTAACAGGAGGAGAAAGGTAAGGAAAGTTGTAGGTAGACAGGGAAAAGAGAAAGCAAGATTGTGGGTAGACAGGAGGAGAAAGGTAAGGAAGGTTGTAGGTAGAACAGAAAAAGAAAGGGCAAGATTGTGGGTAGAACGAGAGAAAGGTAAGAAGGTTGTAGGTAGACAGGATGAGAGAAAGCAAATTGTGGGTAGACAGGAGGAGAAAGGTAAGAAGGTTAGTAGAACAGGAGAGAGAAAGGCAAGATGTTGTAGACAGAGGAGAAAAGGTAAGGAAGGTTGTAGGTAGACAGGAAGAGAGAAAGGCAAGATTGTGGTAGACATGGAGGAGAAAGGTAAGGAAGGTTGTAGTAACAGGAAGAGAGAAAGTCAAATTGTGGGTAGACAGGAGAGAGATAGGTAAGGAAGGTTTGTAGGTAGACAGGAAGAGAGAAAGGCAAGATTGTGGGTAGACAGGAGGAGATAGTAAGGAAGAATTGTAGGTAGACAGGAAGAGAGAAAGGCAAGATTGTCGTAGACCGGAGGAGATAGGTAAGGATGTTGTAGGTAGACAGGAAGAGAGAAAGGCAAGATGTGGGTAGACAGGAGGAAGAAAGGTAAGGGAGGGTTGTAGGTAGACAGAAGAGAGAAAGGCAAAGATTGTGGTAGACAAGAGGAGAAAGGAAAGGAAGGTTGTAGGTAAACAAGGAAGAGAGAAAGCAAGATTGTGGGTAACAGGAGAGAAAGGTAAGGAAGGTTGTAGGTAGAACAGGAAGAGAGAAAGGCAAGATTGTGGGTAACAGGAGAGAAAGGTAAGGAAGTTGTAGGTATACAGAAGAGAGAAAAGGAAGATTGGGTAGACAGGAGAGAGAGAAAGGTAAGGGAGGTTGTAGTAGACACAGGAAGAGAGAAAGGCAAGATTGTGGTTACAGAGAGAAAGGTAAGGGAGGTTTAGGTAGAACAGGAAGAGAGAAAGGCATTATTGTGGGTAGACAGGAGGAGAAAGGAAGGGAGTTGTAGGAAGACAAAGAAGAGAATGGCAAGATTGTGGTAGACAAGAGGAGAAAGGTAAGAAGGTGTAGGTAGAACAGGAAGAGAGAAAGGCAAGATGTGGGTAACAGAGGAGATAGGTTTTAAGGAGGTTGTGGTAGACAGGAAGAGAGAAGGCAAGATGTGGGTCGACCAGGAGGAGAAAGGTAAGAAGGTTGTAGGTAAACAGGAAGAGTAGAAAGGCAAGATTGTGGGGTAGACAGGAGAAAAGGTAAGGGTGTTGTAGGTAGACTGGAAGAGAAAAGGCAAATTGTGGGTAGACACGAGGAGATAAGGTAAGGGAGGTTGTAGGAGACAGGAAAAGAGAAAGGCAAGATGTGGGTTGACAGGGGAGAAACGTAAGGAAGGTTTGTAGTAGACAGGAAGAGAAGAAAGTCAAGATATGTGGGTAGACAGGAGAATAGGTAGGGAGGTTGTAGGTAGACAGGAAGAGAGAAAGGCAATGATTGTGGGTAGACAGGAGGAGAAAGGTAAGGAAGGTTGTAGGTAGACAGTAAGAGAGAAAAGGCAAGATTGTGGTAGACAGGAGGAGAAGGTAAGGGAGGTTGTAGGTAGACAGGAGTGAGAAGGCAAGTGTGGGTAGACAGAGGAATAGGTAAAGGGAGGTTGTAGGTAGACAGGAAGAGAGAAAGGCAAGATTGTGGTGTAGACAGGAGGAGAAAGTAAGGAAAGGTTGTAGTAGAACAGGAAGAGAAAAGGCAAGATTGTGGGTAGACAGAGGAGAAAAAGGTAGGGAGGTTGTAGGTAGACAGGAAGAGAGAAAGGCAGATTGTGGGTAGACAGGAGGAGAAAGGTAAGAAGTTGTAGGTTAGACAGAAGAAGAGAAAGGCAAGATTGTGGTAGACAGAGGATAAAGGTAAGGGAGGTTGTAGGTTAGACAGGAAGAAGAGAAAGGCAAGATTGTGGGTAACAGGAGGAGATAGGTAAGGAAGGTTGTAGGTAGACAGGAATAGAGAAAGGCAAGATTGTGGGTAGAACCAGGAGGAGAAAGGTAAGGAAGGTTGTAGGTGACAGGAAGAGAGAAAGGCAAGGGATTGTGGGTAGACAGGAGAGAAAGGTAAAAGGAAAGGTTGTAGGTAACAGGAAGAGAGAAAGGCAAAGATTGTGGGTAGACAGGAGGAGATAGGTAAGGAAGGTTGTAGGTAGACAGGACGAGAGATTGCCAAGATTGTGGTAGACAGGAGGAATAGGTAAGGAAGGGTTGTAGGTAGACAGGAAGAGAGAAAGACATGATTGTGGGTAGACAGGAGGAGATAAGGTAAGGAAGGTTGTAGTAGAACAGGAAAGATCGAAAGGCAAGATTGTGGGTAGACAGAGGAAAAGGTAAGGGAGGTTGTTGGTTAGACAGAATGAGAGAAGGCAAGATTGTGGTAGACAAGAGGAGAAAGGAGGTAAGGGAGGTTGTAGTAGACAGAAGAGAGAAAGGCAAGATTGTGGGTAGACAGAGAGATAGTTAAGGGGAGGTTTGTAGGTAGACAGGAAGAAAGAAAGCAAGATTGTGGGTAACAGAGGAGAGATAGTAAGGGAGGTTGTAGTAGACAGGAAGAGAGAAAGGCAAGATGTGGGTACACAGGAGGAGATAGGTAAGGAAAGGTTTATAGGTATACAGGAAGAGAGGAAAGGCAAGATAGTGGTCAACAGGTGGAGAAAGGTAAGGAAAGGTGTAGGTAGACAGGAAGAAGAAAGGCAAGATGTGGGTAGACCCAGAGGAGAAAAGGTAAGGAAGGTTGTAGGTAGACAGGAAGAGAGAAAGGCAAGATTGTGGGTAGACAGAGGAGATAGGTAAGGGAGGTTGTAGGTAGCACAGTAAGAAGAGAAGAACAGGCAAGAATGTGTGGTAGCAGGAGAGATAGGTAGGAAGGTTGTAGGTAGACAGGAAGAGGAAAGGCAAGATTGTGGGTAGACATTGGAGAAAGGTAAGGAATGTTTTAGTAGACAGAAGAGAGAAAGGCAAGAATGTGGGTAGACAGGAGGAGAAAGGTAAGGAAGGTTGTAGGTATACAGGAAGAGAGAAAAGGCAAGATTGTGGGTAGACATGAGAGAAAGGTAAGGAAGGTTGTAGGTAGACAGGAAGAGAGAAAGGCAAGATTGTGGGTAGACAGGAGGAGAAAGGTAAGGGAGGTTGTAGGTAGACAGGAAGAGAGAAAGGCAAGATTGTGGGTAGACAAGAGAGAAAGGTAAGAAGGTTGTAGGTAGACATGAAGAGAGAAAGGCAAGATTGTGGGAACAGGAGGTGAAAGGTAAGGAAGGTTGTAGGTAGACAGGAAGAGAGAAAGGCAAGATTGTGGTAGACAGGAGGAGAAAGGTTAAGGAAGGTGTAGGTAGACAGGAAGAGAGAAAGGCAAGATTGTGGTAGACAGGAGGAGAAAGGTAAGGAGGTGTAGGTAAGACAGGTAGAGAGAAAGGCAAGATTGTGGGTAGACAGGAGGAGAAAGGTAGGACGGTTGTAGGTAGACAGGGAAGAGAGAAAGGCAAGATGGGGTAGACAGGAGGAGAAAAGGTAGGAAGGTTGAAGGTAGACAGGAAGAGAGAAAGGCAAGTGTGGGTAGAACAGGAGGAGAAAGGTAAAGGAAGGTTGTAGGTAGACAGGAAGAGAGAAAGGCAAGATTGTGGTAGACAGAGGAGAAAGGTAAGGAAGGTTGTAGGTAGACAGAAGAGAGAAAGGCAAGATTGTGGTAGAAGGAGGAGATAGTAAGGAAGGTTGTAGGTAGAGCAGAAGAGAGAAAGGCAAGATTGTGGGTAGACAAGAGGAGATAGGTAAGGAAGATTGTAGGTAGACAGGAAAGAGAAAGGCAAGATTGTGGGTAGACAGAGAGAAAGGTAAAAGGGAGGTTGTAGGTAGAGCAGGATAGAGAAAGGCAGATTGTGGGTAGACAAGAGGGAGAAAGGTAAGGAAGGTTGTAGGTAGACAGGAAGAAGAAAGGCAGATGTGGGTAGACAGTAGGAGAAAGGTAAGGAAGGTTGTAGGTAGACAGAAGAGAGAAAGGCAAGATTGTGGGTAGACAGGAGGAGAAAGGTAAGGAAGTGTAGGTAGAACAGGAAGAGAGAAAGGCAAGATTGTGGGTAGACAGGAGGAGACAGTAAGGGAGGTTTGTAGGTAGACAGGAAAGAGAAAGGCAAGGATAGTGGTAGAACGGAGGAGAAAGGTAAGGAGGTTGTAGGTGACGAAGAGAGAAAAGGCAATATTTGGGTAGTCAGGAGGAGAAAGGTAAGGAGTTGTAGGTAGACGAGGAAAGAGAGAAAGGCAAGATTTGGGTAGACAGGAGGAAAAGGTAAGGAAGGTTGTAGGTAGACAGGAAGAAGAAAGGCAAGATTGTGGGGGTAGACAGGAGGAGATAGGTAAGGGAGGTTGTACGGTAGACAGGAAGAGAGAAAGGCAAGATTGTGGGTAGACAGAGGAGAAAGTAAGGAAGGTTGTAGGTAGACAGTAAGAGAGAAAGGTAAGATGTGGGTAGACAGTAGAGAAAGGTAAGGGAGGTTTTGTAGGTAGAACAGGAAGAGAGAAAGGCAAGATTTGTGGTAGACAGGAGGAAGATAGGTAAGGGAGGTTGTAGGTAGACAGGAGATAGAGAAAGGCAAGATTGTGGGTAGACAGGAGGAAAAGGTAAGGAAGGTTGTAGGTAGACAGGAAAGAGAAGAAAGGCCAAGATGTGGGTAGACAGGAGGAGAAAGGTAAGGGAGGATGTAGGTAGACAGGAGAGAGAAAAGGCAAGATTGTGGGTAAGACAGGAGGAGAACGGTAAGGAAGTTTGTAGGAAGAAAGGAAGAGAGAAAGGGGCAAGATTGTGGGTAGACCAGGAGGAGAAAGGAAAGGGAGGTTGTTAGTAGACAGGAAGAGAGAAAGCAAGATTGTGGGTAGACAGAGAGATAGGTAAGAAGGGTTTAGGTAGACAGGAAGAGAGAAAGGCAAGAATGTGTGTAGACAGGAGGAGAAAGGAAGGAAGGTTGTAGGTACAGGAAGAGAGAAAGGGCAAGATTGTGGGTAGACAGGAGGAGAAAGGTTAAGGAAGTTGAAGTAACCGGAGAAGAAAGGCAAGATTGTGGGTAGACAGGAGGAGAGAAAGGTAAGGAAGGTTTGTGGTGACAGGAAGAGAGAAAGCAAGATTGTGGGTAGACCGGAAGAATAGGTAAGGAAGGTTTAGGTAGACAGGAAGAGAAAAGGCAAGATTGTGGGTAACAGGAGGGAGAAAGGTAAGGAGGTTGTAGGTAACAGGAGAGAGAAAGGCAAGATTGGTAGCAGGAGAGAAAGGTAAAGAAATTGTAGGTAGACAGGAAGAGAGAAAGGCAAGATTGTGGGTAGACAGGAGAGAAAGGTAAGAAGGTTTAGGTAGACATGAAGAGAAAAGGCAAGATTGTGGGTAGACAGGAGGAGAAAGGTAAGGAAGGTTGTAGGTAGACAGGAAGAGAGAAGGCAAGATTGTGGTAAGACCAGGAGGAGAAAGGAAAGGGAGGTTGTAGGTAGACAGGAAAGAGAAAGGCAAGATTTGGGTAACGAGGAGAAAGGTAAGGAGGTTTAGGTAGACGGAAAGAGAAAGGCAAGATTGTGGTAGACAGGAAGAGATAGGTAAGGAAGGTTTGTAGGTAGACAGAAGAGAGAAAGGGCAAATTGTGGTAGACAGGAGGAGAAACGTAAGGGAGGTTTGTAGGTAGACAGGAAGAGAGAAAGGCAAGTTTGTGGGTAGACAGGAGGATAAAGGTAGAAGGTTGTAGGTAGACGGGAAGAGGAGAAAGGCAAGATTGTGGTAGAACAGAAGAAAAGTAAGGGAGGTTGTAGGTAGACAGGAAGAGAGAAAGGCAAGATTGTGGTAGACAGGAGAGATAGTAAAGGGAGGTTGTAAGGTAACAGGAGAGAGAAAGGCAAGAATTGTGGGGTTAGACAGGAGGAGAAAGGTTAGGAAGGTTGTAGGTAAGACAGGAAGAGAGAAAGGCAAGATTGTGGGGTAGACAGACAGAGAAAGGTAAGGGAGGTTTGTAGGTAGACAGGAAGAGAGAAAGGCAAGATTTTGTGTAGACAGAGGAGAAAGGTATGGGAGGTTGTAGGTAGACAGGAAGAGAGAAAGCAAGAGTTGGGGTAGACAGGAAGAAGAAAGTAAGGAGGTTGTAGTTAACAGGAAGAGAGAAGGCAAGATTTGTGGGTAGACAGGAGGAGAAAGGTAAGGAAGGTTGTATGTAGACAGGAAGAAAGGCAAGATTTGGGTAGACGGAGAGAAAGGTAGGAAGGTTGTAGTAGACAGGAAGAGAGAAAGGCCAGATTGTGGGTTAGACAGAAGAGAAGGTAAGGGAGGTTGTAGGTAGAACAGGAAGATATAGGTAAGAAGGTTCTGGGTGACAGAAAAAAGATGGCATCCTTGATAGCCTTGGTCTTTCTGGGTTAACGGCTCAATGAAAGACCCAGAGACCCGAGGGCTGCCACCTATTTATTCCAGATAGTCAGAGTGGCCGGAAGGACTGCCCGCTGCTCTTGGGTGCCTGACCGGCGTCTCAGCAAATCAACGCCTTCACAATTAATCTGAATGGTTTCCACATTTAATACAATTCTTTCATGCATGTATTTTCTTCACTATTGTACTCACTGATATGCAACAATATGTTCCAGTGTATAATTCAATAATGAATTTAAAAATATCCACACACACACACACACACACACACACACACAAATATATAATAATATATATAATATATATATATATATTATAATATATTATATATTTATATATATTATATAAATAAAATATATATATATATATATATATATATATATATATATACATACATATATATAATATATAATATAAATATATATATATAAATATATATATATAAATATATATATATATAATATATATATATAATATATATCAATATAAACAAACCATACATATAAATAAATATATTATATATATATATAAACATACATATATATATATAATATATATATATAAATATTATATATATATTATATAATAATATATATAATATATACATATATTATATGAGTATATATATTAATATATATATATATAATAATATATATATATAATATATATATATATATATATATAGAGGAGAAAGGTAAGGGAGGTTGTAGGGAGACAGGAAGAGAGAAAGGACAAGATTGTGGGTAGACAAGAGAGAAAGTAAGAAGGTTGTTAGGTAGACCAAGGAGAGAGAAAGGCAAGATGTGGGTAGACAGGAGATATAGGTAAGAAGGTGTAGTAGACAGGAAGAGAGAAAAGGCAAGATTGGTGGGTAGACAGGAGGAGAAAGGAAGGAAGGTTGTAGTAGGACAGGAAGAGAGAAAGGCAAGAATTGTGGTAGACAGTAGTAGGTAGGAAGGTTGTAGGTAGACAGGAAGAAGAGAAAGGCAAGATTTGTGGGTAGACGGAGGAGATAGTAAGGGAGGTTGTAGTAGACAGAAGAGAGAAAGGCAAGATTGTGGGTAGACAGAAGAGAAAGGTAAGGAAGGTTGTAGTAGACAGGAAGAAGAAAGGCAAGAATTGTGGTAGACAGGAGAGAAAGGTAAGGAAGGTTGTAGGTAGACAGGAAGAAAAAAGGCAAGATTGTGGGTAGACAGGAAGGAGAAGGTAAGGAGGTTGTAGGAAGACAGGAAGAGAGAAAGTCAAGATTGTGGTAGACAGGAGGAATAGGTAAGGAAGTTGTAGGTAGATACAGGAAGAGAGCAAGGCAAGATTGTGGGTAGAACAGTGGAGAAAGGGTAATGAAGGTTAGGTAACGGAAGAGAGAAAGCAAGATGTGGTAACAGGAAGGCGAAAGGTAAGGAAGGTTGTAGGTAGACAGGAGAGAGAAAGGCAAGATTGTGGTAGACAGGAAGAGAAAGGCAAGGAGGTTTTGTAGGTAGACAGGAAGAGAGAAAGGCAAGATTTTGGGTAGACAGGAGGAGAAAGGTAAGGAAAGGTTGTACGTAGACAGGAACAAAGAAAAGGCAAGATTGTGGGTAGACAGGAGGAGATAGGTAAGGGAGTTGTAGTAGACAGGAAGAGAGAAAGGCAAGATTGTGGGTAGACAGGAGGAGAAGGTAAGGAAGGTTGTAGTAACAGGAAGAGAGAAAGGCAAGATGTGGGTAACAGGTGGATAAAGGTAAGGAAGGTTGTAGGTAGACAGGAAAGAGAGAAGGCAAGATTGTTGGGTAGGCAGGAGGAGAAAGGTAAGGAAGGTTGTAGGTAGACAGGAAGAGAGTAAGGCAAGATTGTGGGTAGAACAGTAGGAAGAAAGGTAAGGAAGGTTGAGGTAGACAGAAGAGAGAAAGGCAAGATTGTGGGTAGACAGGAGGAGAAGGTAAGGAAAGGTGTAGGTAGACAGGAAGAAGAAAGGCAAGATTGTGGGTAGACAGGAGAGAAAGGTAAGGGAGGTTGTCAGAAAACAGGAAGACATGAAGGCAAGATTGTGGGTAACAGGAGGAGATAGGTAAGGGAGGTTTGTAGGTAGACAGAAGAGAGAAAGGCAAGATTTTGGGTAGACAGGAGGAGAAAGGTAGGAAGGTTGTAAGGGTAGACAGGAAGAGAGAAAGGCAAGATTGTGGGTAGAACAGGAGGAGATAGTAAGGAAGTTGTAGTAGACAGGAAGAGAGAAAGGCAAGATTGTGGGTAGACAGGAGGAGAATAGGAAGGAAGGTTGTAGGCAAGACAGGAAGAGAGAAAGGCAAGATTGTGGGTAGACAGGAAGAAAGTAAGGGAGGTTTGTAGGAGACAGGAAAGAGAAAGGCAAGATTTGTGGGTAGACAGGTAGGTAGATAGGTAAGGGAGGTTGTATGTAGACAGGAAGAGAAAAGGCAAGATTTGTGTAGACAGAGATAAAGGGTAGGAAGGTTGTGTAGGTAGACAGTGAAGAGAGAAAGGCAAAGATTGTGGTAACAGAGAGGAAAGGTAAGGAGGTTCTGAATGTAAACAGGAAGAGAGAAAGGCAAGAATTGTGGGTAGACAGAGGAGATAGGTAAGGGAGGTGCCGGTAGACAGGAAAAGAGAAAGCAAGATTTGTGGTAGACAGAGAGAAAGGTAAGGAAGTTGTAGGTAGACAGGAAGAGAGAAAGGCAGATTGTGGGTAACAGGAGGAGATAGGTAAGGGAGGTTGTAGGTAGAACCGAAAGAGAAAGCAAGATTGTGGGTAGACAAAGGAGAAAGGTAAGGAAGGTTTCTAGGTAACAGGATGAGAGAAAGGCAAGATGTGTAGACAGGAGGAGATAGGTAAGGAAGGTTGTAGGGTAGACTGAAGAGAGAAAGGCAAGATTTGGGTAGACAGGAGAATAGGTAAGGGAAGGTTGTAGTAGACAGAAGAGAGAAAGGCAGGGATTGAGGGTAGACAGGAGGAGATAAGGTAAGGAAGGTTTTAGGTAGACAGGAAGAGAGAAAAGGCAGATTGTGGGTAGAACAGGAGAGAAAGGTAAAGGAAGGTTGTAAGGTAGACAGGAGAGAGAAAGGCCAAGATTGTGGGTAGACATGAGGAGATAGGTAAGGAAGGTTGTAGGTAGACAGGAAGAGAGACAGCAAGATTGTGGGTAGACAGGAGGAGATAGGTAAGGAAGGTTAAGTAGCCAGGAAGATAGAGAAAGCAAGATTGTGGGTAGACAAGGAGGAGATAGGTAAGGGAGGTTGTAGGTAGAACAGGAAAGAGAGAAAGGCAAGATTGTGGGTAGACAAGAGGAGAAAAGGTAAGGAAGTTGTAGGTAGACATAGAATAAGAAAGGCGAAGATTGAGGGGAGACAAGGAGGAGATAGGTCAGGAAGGTGAGGTAGACAGGAAAGAGAGAAGCACGATTGTGGTAGACAGGAGGAGAAAGGTAAGGAAAGTTGTGGTTAGACAGGAAGAAGAAAGGCAAGATTGTGGGTAACAGGAGAGATAGGTAAGGAGGTTTAGGTAAGACAGGAAGAGAGAAAGCAAAGATGTGGGTAGACAGGAGGAGATAGGTAAGGGAGGTTGTAGGTAGACAGAAGAGAGAAAGGCAAGATTGTGGGTAGCAGGGGAGATAGGTTAAGGAGGTTTTTAGTAGACAGGAAGAAGAGAAAGGCAAGATTGTGGGTAGACCAGGAGGAGAAAGGTAAGGAAGGTTAGGTAGACAGGAAGAGAGGAAAGGCAAGATTGTGGTAGACAGGAAGAGAAAGGTAAGGGAGTTGTAGGTAGACAGGAAGAGAGAAAGAGCAAGATTGTGTGAAGACAAGAGAGAAAGGTAAGGAGGTTTGTAGTAGACAGGAAGGGATTATATGGGCAAGATTGTGGGTAGACAAGGAGAAAGGTAAGGAAGGTTTGTAGGTAGCACAGGAAGAGAGAAGGCAAGATCTGTGGGTTAGACAGGAAGGAGAATAGGTAAGGAAAGGTTGTTAGGTAGACAGGAAGAGAGAAAGGCAAGATTGTGGGTAGACAGGAGGAGAAAGGTAGGAAAGGTTGTAGGTAGAAAAGGAAGAGAGAAAAGGAAAGATTGTGGGTAGAACAAGAGGAGAAAGGTAGAGGAAGGTTGTAGTAACAGGAAGAGAGAAAGGCAAGATTTGTGGGTAGCAGGAGGAGAAAGGTAAGGAAGGTTGTAGGTAGACAGGAAGAGAGAAAGGCAAGATTGTGGTAGACAGGAGGAAAAGGTAAGGAAGGTTGTAGGTAGACGGAGAGAGAAAGGCAAGATTGTGGGGTAGACAGGAGGAGATAGGTAAGGAAGTGTGGTAGACCGGAAGAGAGAAAAGGCAAGATTGTGGGTACAGGAGGAGATAGTAAGGGAGGTTGTAGGTAGACAGATAGAGAAAGGCAAGATTGTGGGTAAGACAGGAGGAGATAGGTAAGGAAGGTTGTTAGTAGACAGGAAGAGAGAAAGCAAGATTGTGGGTAGAACAGGTGGAGAAAGTAAGGAAGGTTGTAGTAGACAGGAAGAGAGAAAGGCCAGATTATGGGTAGACAGGAGGAGAAAGTAAGGAAGGTTGGTAGGTAGACAGGAAGAGAGAAAGGCAAGATTTGTAGACAGGAGGAGAAAGGAAAGGGAAGGTTGTAGGTAGACAGGAAGAGAGAAAGGCAAGATTGTGGTAGAACAGGAGGAGAAAGGTAAGGAGGTTGTAAGGTAGACAGGAAGAGAGAAAAGCAAGATTGTGGGTAGACAAGAGGAAAAGGTAAGGAAGGTGTTAGGTAGACAGGAAGAGAGAAAGGCAAGATTGTGGGTAGACAGGAGGAGAAAGGAAGGAAGGTTGTAGGTAGACGGAAGAGAGAAAGGCAAGATTGTGGGTAGACAGGAGGAGAAAGGTAAGGGAAGGTGTAGTATACAGGAAGAGAGAAAGGCAAGATGTGGGTAACAGGAGGAGAAAGGTAAGGAAGGTTGTAGGTAGACAGGAAGAGAGAAAGGAAGATTGTGGTAGAACAGGAGGAGAAAGGTAAGGAAGGTTGTAGGCAGACACGAAGAGAGAAAGGCAAGATTGTGGGTAGACAGGAGGAAGAGAGGTAAAGGAAGGGTGTAGTATGAACAGGAAGAGAGAAAGGAAAGATTGTGGGTAGACAGAGGAGAAAGGTAAGGAAGGTTTGTAGTAGACAGGAAGAGAAGAAGGCAATATTGTGGGTAGACAGGAGGAGATAGGGTAGGATGGTGTAGGTAGAAAGGAAGAAGAAAAGGCAAGATTGTGGTAGACAGGAGGAGATTAGGTAAGGAAGGTTGTAGGTAGACAGGAGAGAGAAGGCAAGATGTTGGGTAGCAGGAGGAGATAGTAAGAAGTTTGTAGGTAGACGGAAGAGAGAAAGGCAAGATGTGGGTAGACAGGAGGAGAAAGGTAAGGGAGGTTGTAAGGTAGACAGGAACAGAGAAGGAGCAAGATTGTGGGGAGACAAGAGGAGAAAGGTAAGAGGTGTAGGTAGACAGGAAGAGAGTAAGGCAAGATTGTGGGGTAACAGGAGGAGATAGGAAAGGGGAGGTTGTAGGTAGACAAGGAAAGAGAAAGGCAAGATTGAAGGGTAGACAGGAGAGATAGTAAGGGAGGTTGTAGGTAGACAGGAGAAGAGAGAAAGGCAAGATTGTGGGTAGACATGAGGAGATAAAGGTATGGAAGGCTGTAGTATACAGGAAGAGAGAAAGGCAAGATTGTGGGTAGACAGGTGGAGAAAGGTAAGGAAGGTTGTAGGTAGACAGGAAGAGAGAAAGGCAAGATTGTGGGTAGACAGGAGGAGAAAGGTAAGGAAGGTTGTAGGTAGACAGGAATATAGAAAGGCAGATTGTGGGTAGACAGGTGAGAAAGGTAAGGAAGGTGTTAAGTAGACAGGAAGAGAGAAAGGCAAGATGTGGGGTAGACAGGAGGAGAAAGGTAAGCAATGTGTAGGTAGACCAGGAAGATAGAAAAGGCAAGATTGTGGTAGACAGGAGGAGAAAGGTAAGTAAGGTTTAGGTAGACAGGAAGAGAGAAGGCAAGATTGTGGGTAGACAAGAGGAGAAAGGTAAGGGAGGTTGTAGGTAGACAGGAAGAGAGAAAGGCATATTGTGGGTAGACAAGAGGAGAAATGTAAGGAAGGTTGTAGTAAAGACAGGAAGAGAGAAAGGCAAGATTGTGGGTAGAACAGGAGGAGACAGGTAAGGAAGGTTGTAGGTAGACAGGAAGAGAGAGGCAAGATTGTGGTAGACAGGAGGAGAAATGTAAGGAAGGTTTGTAGGTAAACAGGAAGAGAGAAAGGCAAGATTGTGGGTAACAGGAGAGAAAGGTAAGGAGGTTGTAGGTAGACAGGAAAGAGAAAGGCTAATTGTGGTAGACAGGAGGAGAAAGGTAAGGAAGGTTGTAGGTAGACAGAAGAGAGAAAGGCAGATTTGTGGGGTAGACCAGGAAGGAAAAAAAGAAAGGTAAGGAAGGTTTGTAGGTAGATCAGTAAGGAGAAAGGGCAAGATTTGTGGGGTAGACAGGAGGAGAAGGTAAGGAAGGTTGTAGGTAGACAGGAAGAGAGAAAGGCAAGAGTTGTGGGTAGACAGGAGGAGAAAGGTATGAAGTTGTAGGTAGACAGAAGAGAGAAAGGCATGATTGTGGGTAACAGGAGGAGATAGGTAAGGAAGGTTGTGGTAGAACAGGAAGAGAGAAAGGCAAGATTGTGGGTTAGGACAGGAGGAGATAGGTAAGTAAGATTGTAGGTAGACAGAAGAGAGAAAGGCAAGATTGTGGGTAGACAGGAAGAGATAGGTAAGGAAGGTTTGTAGTAAAAGGAAGAGAGAAAGGCAAGATTGAGGGTAGAGACAGAGAGAAAGTAAGGGAGGTTGTAGGTTAGACAGGAAAGTAGAAAGGCAAGATTGTGGTAGACAAAGAGAGAGGTAAGGAAGGTTGTAGGTAGACAGGAAGAGAGAAAGCAAGATTGTGGGTAGACAGGAGGAGAAAGGTAAGGAAGGTTGTAGGTAGACAGGAATGAGAGAAGGCAAGATTGTGGTGACAGGAGGAGAAAGGTAAGGAAGGTTGTAGGTAAGACAGACGAGAGAAAGGCAAGATTGGTGGGTAGACAGGAGGAGAAAGGTAAGGGAGGTTGTAGGTAGACAGGAAGAAGAAAGGCAAGTTGTGGGTAGACAGGAGGAGAAAGGTAAGGGAGGTTGTAGGTAGACAGAAGAGAGAAAGGCAATATTGTTGTGGGTATACAGGAGAGAAAGGTAAGGGAGGTTTGTAGGTAGACAGGATGAGAGAAAGCAAGATTGTGGGGTAGACAGGAGGAGAAAAGGTAAGGAAGGTTTAGTAGACAGGAAAGAGAGAAAGGCAAGATTGTGGGTAGACAGGAGGAGATAGGTAAGGGAGGTTGTAGGTAGACAGGAAGAGAGAAAGGCAAGATTGTGGGTAGACAGGAGGAGAAAGGTAAGGAAGGTTGTAGGTAGACAGGAAGAGAGAAAGGCAAGATTGTGGGTAGACAGGAGGAGAAAGGTAAGGGAGGTTGTAGGTAGACAGGAAGAGAGAAAGGCAAGATTGTGGGTAGACAGGAGGAGATAGGTAAGGGAGGTTGTAGGTAGACAGGAAGAGAGAAAGGCAAGATTGTGTAGTTGACGGAGGATAAAAGGTAGGAAGGTTGTAGGTAGACAGGAAGAAGAGAAAGGCAAGATTGTGGGTAGACAGAAGGAGATAGGTAAGGAAGGTTGTAGGTAGACAGGAAGAGAGAAAGGCAAGATTGTGGGTAGACAGGAGGAGAAAGGTAAGGAAGGTTGTAGGTAGACAGGAAGAGAGAAAGGCAAGATTGTGGGTAGACAGGAGGAGAAAGTAAGGGAGGTTGTAGGTAGAGACAGGAGAAAGAGAAAGGCAAGATTTGGGGTAGACAGGAGGAATAGGTAAGGGAGGTTGGTAGTAGACAGGAAGAGAGAAAGGCAAGATTGTGGGTAGACAGGAGGTAGAAAGGTAAAGGAAGGTTGTGGTAGACAGGAAGAGAGAAAGGCAAGATTGTGGGTAACAGGAGGAGAAAGTAAGGGAGGTTGTAGGAGACAGGAAGAGAGAAAGGCAAGATTGTGGGTAGACAGGAGGAGAAAGGTAAGGAAGGTTTGTTAGGTATACAGGAAGAGAGGAAAGGCAAGATTGTGGGTAGACAGGAGGAGAAGGCAAGGGAGGTTGTAGGTAGACAAGGAAGAGAGAAAGGCAAGATTGTGGGTAGACCAGGAGGAGATAGGTTAGGGAAGGTTGTAGGTAAACGAGGAAGAGAGAAAGGCAAGATTGTGGGTAGACAGGAGGAGAAAGGTAAGGGAGTTGTAGGTAGACAGGAAGAGAGAAAGGGCAAGATGTTGTTAGACAAAGAGAGAAAGGTAAGGAAGGTTTGTAGGTAGACAGGAAGAGAGAAAGGCAAGATTGTGGGTAGACAGGAGGAGAAAGTAAGGAAGGTTGAATGGTAGACAGGAAGAGAGAAAGGCAAGATTGTGGGTAGACAGGAGGAGAAAAAGGTAAGGAAGGTTGTAGTGGTTAGACAGGAAAGAGAAAGGCACGATTGTGGGTAGACAGGATGAGAAAGGTAAAGGAAGGTTGTAGGAAACAGGAAGAGAGAAAGGCAAGATTGGGGTAGCAGGAGGAGAAAGGTAAGGAAGGTTGTAGTAGACAGAAGAGAAGAAAGGCAAGATTGTGGTAGACAGGAGGAGAAAGGAAAGAAAGGTTTGTAGGTAGACAGTAAGAGAGGAAAGGCAAGATTGTGGTAGACAGAAGGAAGAAAGGTAAGGAAGGTTGTAGGTAGACAGGAAGAGAGAAAGGCAAGATTGTGGGTAGACAGGAGGAGATAGGTAAGGAAGGTTGTAGGTAGACAGGAAGAGAGAAAGGCAAGATTGTGGGTAGACAGGAGGAGATAGGTAAGGAAGGTTGTAGGTAGACAGGAAGAGAGAAAGGCAAGATTGTGGGTAGACAGGAGGAGATAGGTTTAAAGGAAGTTGTAGTAGACAGAATAGAGAAAGGCAAGATTGTGGGTAGACAGGAGGAGAAAAGGTAGGGAGGATTGTAGGTAGAACAGGAAGAGAGAACGGCAAGAGTTGGGTAGACAAGAGGAGAAAGTTAAGGGAGGTTGTATGTAGACAGGAAGAGAGAAAGGCAAGATTGTGGTAGACAGGATGAGATAGTAAGGAGGTTGTAGGTAGACAGGAAGAGAGAAAGCAAGATTGTTGGTAGACAGGAGGAAGATAGGTAAGGGGAGGTTTGTAGGTAGACAGGAAGAGAGAAAGGCAAGATTGTGGGTAGACAGGAGGAGAATATGTAAGGAAGGGTTGTAGGTATACAGGAAGAGAGAAAGGCAAGATTGTGGCTAACAGTGGAGAAAGCGACAGTAAGGAAAGGTTGTAGGTAGACAGAAGAAGAGAAAGGCAAGATTGTTGGGTAGACAGGAGGAGATAGGTAAGGAAGGTTGTAGGTAGACAGGAGAAGAAAGGCAAAGATTGGGGAGACAGGAGGAGATAGTAAGGGAGGTTGTAGTAGACAGGAAGAAGAGAAAGGCAAGATTGTGGGTAGAACAGGAGGAGATAGGTAGGAAGGTTGTAGGTAGACAGGAAGAGAGAAAGGCAAGATTGTGGGTAGACAGGTGGAGAAAGGGTAAGGAAGGTTTGTAGTAGACCAGGAAGAGAGAAAGGCAAGATTGTGGGTAGACAGAGGAGAAAGTAGGGACAGGTTTATGTAGACAGAAGAGAGAAAGGCAAGAATTGTGGTAGACAGGAGGAGAAGGTAAGGAAGGTTGTAGGTAGACAGGAAAAAGAGAAAGGCAAGATTTGTGGGTAGACAGGAGAGAAAGGTAAGAGGGAGGTTGTAGGTAGACATTAAGAGAGAAAAGGCAAGAATTGTGGGTAGCACAAGAGGAAAGGTAAGGAAGGTTGTAGGTAGACAGGTAAGAGAGAAAGGCAAGATTGTGGGTAACAGGAGGAGAAAGGTAAGGAAGTTGTAGGTAGACAGGAAGGAGAGAAAGGCAAGATTGTGGGTAACAGGAGGAGAAAGGTAAGGAAAGTTGTAGGTAGACAGGGAAAAGAGAAAGCAAGATTGTGGGTAGACAGGAGGAGAAAGGTAAGGAAGGTTGTAGGTAGAACAGAAAAAGAAAGGGCAAGATTGTGGGTAGAACGAGAGAAAGGTAAGAAGGTTGTAGGTAGACAGGATGAGAGAAAGCAAATTGTGGGTAGACAGGAGGAGAAAGGTAAGAAGGTTAGTAGAACAGGAGAGAGAAAGGCAAGATGTTGTAGACAGAGGAGAAAAGGTAAGGAAGGTTGTAGGTAGACAGGAAGAGAGAAAGGCAAGATTGTGGTAGACATGGAGGAGAAAGGTAAGGAAGGTTGTAGTAACAGGAAGAGAGAAAGTCAAATTGTGGGTAGACAGGAGAGAGATAGGTAAGGAAGGTTTGTAGGTAGACAGGAAGAGAGAAAGGCAAGATTGTGGGTAGACAGGAGGAGATAGTAAGGAAGAATTGTAGGTAGACAGGAAGAGAGAAAGGCAAGATTGTCGTAGACCGGAGGAGATAGGTAAGGATGTTGTAGGTAGACAGGAAGAGAGAAAGGCAAGATGTGGGTAGACAGGAGGAAGAAAGGTAAGGGAGGGTTGTAGGTAGACAGAAGAGAGAAAGGCAAAGATTGTGGTAGACAAGAGGAGAAAGGAAAGGAAGGTTGTAGGTAAACAAGGAAGAGAGAAAGCAAGATTGTGGGTAACAGGAGAGAAAGGTAAGGAAGGTTGTAGGTAGAACAGGAAGAGAGAAAGGCAAGATTGTGGGTAACAGGAGAGAAAGGTAAGGAAGTTGTAGGTATACAGAAGAGAGAAAAGGAAGATTGGGTAGACAGGAGAGAGAGAAAGGTAAGGGAGGTTGTAGTAGACACAGGAAGAGAGAAAGGCAAGATTGTGGTTACAGAGAGAAAGGTAAGGGAGGTTTAGGTAGAACAGGAAGAGAGAAAGGCATTATTGTGGGTAGACAGGAGGAGAAAGGAAGGGAGTTGTAGGAAGACAAAGAAGAGAATGGCAAGATTGTGGTAGACAAGAGGAGAAAGGTAAGAAGGTGTAGGTAGAACAGGAAGAGAGAAAGGCAAGATGTGGGTAACAGAGGAGATAGGTTTTAAGGAGGTTGTGGTAGACAGGAAGAGAGAAGGCAAGATGTGGGTCGACCAGGAGGAGAAAGGTAAGAAGGTTGTAGGTAAACAGGAAGAGTAGAAAGGCAAGATTGTGGGGTAGACAGGAGAAAAGGTAAGGGTGTTGTAGGTAGACTGGAAGAGAAAAGGCAAATTGTGGGTAGACACGAGGAGATAAGGTAAGGGAGGTTGTAGGAGACAGGAAAAGAGAAAGGCAAGATGTGGGTTGACAGGGGAGAAACGTAAGGAAGGTTTGTAGTAGACAGGAAGAGAAGAAAGTCAAGATATGTGGGTAGACAGGAGAATAGGTAGGGAGGTTGTAGGTAGACAGGAAGAGAGAAAGGCAATGATTGTGGGTAGACAGGAGGAGAAAGGTAAGGAAGGTTGTAGGTAGACAGTAAGAGAGAAAAGGCAAGATTGTGGTAGACAGGAGGAGAAGGTAAGGGAGGTTGTAGGTAGACAGGAGTGAGAAGGCAAGTGTGGGTAGACAGAGGAATAGGTAAAGGGAGGTTGTAGGTAGACAGGAAGAGAGAAAGGCAAGATTGTGGTGTAGACAGGAGGAGAAAGTAAGGAAAGGTTGTAGTAGAACAGGAAGAGAAAAGGCAAGATTGTGGGTAGACAGAGGAGAAAAAGGTAGGGAGGTTGTAGGTAGACAGGAAGAGAGAAAGGCAGATTGTGGGTAGACAGGAGGAGAAAGGTAAGAAGTTGTAGGTTAGACAGAAGAAGAGAAAGGCAAGATTGTGGTAGACAGAGGATAAAGGTAAGGGAGGTTGTAGGTTAGACAGGAAGAAGAGAAAGGCAAGATTGTGGGTAACAGGAGGAGATAGGTAAGGAAGGTTGTAGGTAGACAGGAATAGAGAAAGGCAAGATTGTGGGTAGAACCAGGAGGAGAAAGGTAAGGAAGGTTGTAGGTGACAGGAAGAGAGAAAGGCAAGGGATTGTGGGTAGACAGGAGAGAAAGGTAAAAGGAAAGGTTGTAGGTAACAGGAAGAGAGAAAGGCAAAGATTGTGGGTAGACAGGAGGAGATAGGTAAGGAAGGTTGTAGGTAGACAGGACGAGAGATTGCCAAGATTGTGGTAGACAGGAGGAATAGGTAAGGAAGGGTTGTAGGTAGACAGGAAGAGAGAAAGACATGATTGTGGGTAGACAGGAGGAGATAAGGTAAGGAAGGTTGTAGTAGAACAGGAAAGATCGAAAGGCAAGATTGTGGGTAGACAGAGGAAAAGGTAAGGGAGGTTGTTGGTTAGACAGAATGAGAGAAGGCAAGATTGTGGTAGACAAGAGGAGAAAGGAGGTAAGGGAGGTTGTAGTAGACAGAAGAGAGAAAGGCAAGATTGTGGGTAGACAGAGAGATAGTTAAGGGGAGGTTTGTAGGTAGACAGGAAGAAAGAAAGCAAGATTGTGGGTAACAGAGGAGAGATAGTAAGGGAGGTTGTAGTAGACAGGAAGAGAGAAAGGCAAGATGTGGGTACACAGGAGGAGATAGGTAAGGAAAGGTTTATAGGTATACAGGAAGAGAGGAAAGGCAAGATAGTGGTCAACAGGTGGAGAAAGGTAAGGAAAGGTGTAGGTAGACAGGAAGAAGAAAGGCAAGATGTGGGTAGACCCAGAGGAGAAAAGGTAAGGAAGGTTGTAGGTAGACAGGAAGAGAGAAAGGCAAGATTGTGGGTAGACAGAGGAGATAGGTAAGGGAGGTTGTAGGTAGCACAGTAAGAAGAGAAGAACAGGCAAGAATGTGTGGTAGCAGGAGAGATAGGTAGGAAGGTTGTAGGTAGACAGGAAGAGGAAAGGCAAGATTGTGGGTAGACATTGGAGAAAGGTAAGGAATGTTTTAGTAGACAGAAGAGAGAAAGGCAAGAATGTGGGTAGACAGGAGGAGAAAGGTAAGGAAGGTTGTAGGTATACAGGAAGAGAGAAAAGGCAAGATTGTGGGTAGACATGAGAGAAAGGTAAGGAAGGTTGTAGGTAGACAGGAAGAGATGAAAGGCAAGATTGTGGGTAGACAGGAGGAGAAAGGTAAGGGAGGTTGTAGGTAGACAGGAAGAGAGAAAGGCAAGATTGTGGGTAGACAAGAGAGAAAGGTAAGAAGGTTGTAGGTAGACATGAAGAGAGAAAGGCAAGATTGTGGGAACAGGAGGTGAAAGGTAAGGAAGGTTGTAGGTAGACAGGAAGAGAGAAAGGCAAGATTGTGGTAGACAGGAGGAGAAAGGTTAAGGAAGGTGTAGGTAGACAGGAAGAGAGAAAGGCAAGATTGTGGTAGACAGGAGGAGAAAGGTAAGGAGGTGTAGGTAAGACAGGTAGAGAGAAAGGCAAGATTGTGGGTAGACAGGAGGAGAAAGGTAGGACGGTTGTAGGTAGACAGGGAAGAGAGAAAGGCAAGATGGGGTAGACAGGAGGAGAAAAGGTAGGAAGGTTGAAGGTAGACAGGAAGAGAGAAAGGCAAGTGTGGGTAGAACAGGAGGAGAAAGGTAAAGGAAGGTTGTAGGTAGACAGGAAGAGAGAAAGGCAAGATTGTGGTAGACAGAGGAGAAAGGTAAGGAAGGTTGTAGGTAGACAGAAGAGAGAAAGGCAAGATTGTGGTAGAAGGAGGAGATAGTAAGGAAGGTTGTAGGTAGAGCAGAAGAGAGAAAGGCAAGATTGTGGGTAGACAAGAGGAGATAGGTAAGGAAGATTGTAGGTAGACAGGAAAGAGAAAGGCAAGATTGTGGGTAGACAGAGAGAAAGGTAAAAGGGAGGTTGTAGGTAGAGCAGGATAGAGAAAGGCAGATTGTGGGTAGACAAGAGGGAGAAAGGTAAGGAAGGTTGTAGGTAGACAGGAAGAAGAAAGGCAGATGTGGGTAGACAGTAGGAGAAAGGTAAGGAAGGTTGTAGGTAGACAGAAGAGAGAAAGGCAAGATTGTGGGTAGACAGGAGGAGAAAGGTAAGGAAGTGTAGGTAGAACAGGAAGAGAGAAAGGCAAGATTGTGGGTAGACAGGAGGAGACAGTAAGGGAGGTTTGTAGGTAGACAGGAAAGAGAAAGGCAAGGATAGTGGTAGAACGGAGGAGAAAGGTAAGGAGGTTGTAGGTGACGAAGAGAGAAAAGGCAATATTTGGGTAGTCAGGAGGAGAAAGGTAAGGAGTTGTAGGTAGACGAGGAAAGAGAGAAAGGCAAGATTTGGGTAGACAGGAGGAAAAGGTAAGGAAGGTTGTAGGTAGACAGGAAGAAGAAAGGCAAGATTGTGGGGGTAGACAGGAGGAGATAGGTAAGGGAGGTTGTACGGTAGACAGGAAGAGAGAAAGGCAAGATTGTGGGTAGACAGAGGAGAAAGTAAGGAAGGTTGTAGGTAGACAGTAAGAGAGAAAGGTAAGATGTGGGTAGACAGTAGAGAAAGGTAAGGGAGGTTTTGTAGGTAGAACAGGAAGAGAGAAAGGCAAGATTTGTGGTAGACAGGAGGAAGATAGGTAAGGGAGGTTGTAGGTAGACAGGAGATAGAGAAAGGCAAGATTGTGGGTAGACAGGAGGAAAAGGTAAGGAAGGTTGTAGGTAGACAGGAAAGAGAAGAAAGGCCAAGATGTGGGTAGACAGGAGGAGAAAGGTAAGGGAGGATGTAGGTAGACAGGAGAGAGAAAAGGCAAGATTGTGGGTAAGACAGGAGGAGAACGGTAAGGAAGTTTGTAGGAAGAAAGGAAGAGAGAAAGGGGCAAGATTGTGGGTAGACCAGGAGGAGAAAGGAAAGGGAGGTTGTTAGTAGACAGGAAGAGAGAAAGCAAGATTGTGGGTAGACAGAGAGATAGGTAAGAAGGGTTTAGGTAGACAGGAAGAGAGAAAGGCAAGAATGTGTGTAGACAGGAGGAGAAAGGAAGGAAGGTTGTAGGTACAGGAAGAGAGAAAGGGCAAGATTGTGGGTAGACAGGAGGAGAAAGGTTAAGGAAGTTGAAGTAACCGGAGAAGAAAGGCAAGATTGTGGGTAGACAGGAGGAGAGAAAGGTAAGGAAGGTTTGTGGTGACAGGAAGAGAGAAAGCAAGATTGTGGGTAGACCGGAAGAATAGGTAAGGAAGGTTTAGGTAGACAGGAAGAGAAAAGGCAAGATTGTGGGTAACAGGAGGGAGAAAGGTAAGGAGGTTGTAGGTAACAGGAGAGAGAAAGGCAAGATTGGTAGCAGGAGAGAAAGGTAAAGAAATTGTAGGTAGACAGGAAGAGAGAAAGGCAAGATTGTGGGTAGACAGGAGAGAAAGGTAAGAAGGTTTAGGTAGACATGAAGAGAAAAGGCAAGATTGTGGGTAGACAGGAGGAGAAAGGTAAGGAAGGTTGTAGGTAGACAGGAAGAGAGAAGGCAAGATTGTGGTAAGACCAGGAGGAGAAAGGAAAGGGAGGTTGTAGGTAGACAGGAAAGAGAAAGGCAAGATTTGGGTAACGAGGAGAAAGGTAAGGAGGTTTAGGTAGACGGAAAGAGAAAGGCAAGATTGTGGTAGACAGGAAGAGATAGGTAAGGAAGGTTTGTAGGTAGACAGAAGAGAGAAAGGGCAAATTGTGGTAGACAGGAGGAGAAACGTAAGGGAGGTTTGTAGGTAGACAGGAAGAGAGAAAGGCAAGTTTGTGGGTAGACAGGAGGATAAAGGTAGAAGGTTGTAGGTAGACGGGAAG
>NW_026496652.1:0-22500 GCF_026875155.1 Cherax quadricarinatus | reverse complement strand
TAAGGGATTCTCTTATCCATTTTCAGTGCCTTTCCCTGTTATGTGTGTGATCCCCCTAGCTTTTGCAGTAACCTCTTGTGAGGGGCTTTGTCGAGGCCTTCTTGCAGTCCCAAAAAAAAGCAGTCGTCCACCCTCTCTTCTTTTCTTACTTCTGTCACCTTGTCATAAAACTCTAATGGTTTGTGACACAGGATTTTCCCCCCCTGAAACCATTCTGGTTGTCAATTTACACTTGTTTTTTTCAGGGGCTCCCCATCTCCTCCTGATGATCTTTTTCCATACCTTGCTACATACCGTTTTGTGTAAGGTCTGTAGTTTTGTGGGCCCCATGGGCTGTCTCCTTTTTAAAAAATTTGGGCTACATTTTCCAATTATATACCCGGGGGTTGCCCGTTTCAAATGTGTTGTTGAAGATCTTTGATAAAAGTACACCCAATGTTTGCCCCTTTAAAGGGCCCAGAGATGTTGTCTGGTCCCACCGCCTTTGAGGTATCAAGTTCGCATAGCAGCTTTTTCACCTCCTCCTTGGTTATATGTACCTCATCCAGCACTTGCTGGTGCACCCCCCTGCTCTGATTTCCTGGAGTCCTACTGGTTTCCACTGTAAATACTTCTTTATATCTTGTGTTGAGCTCCTGACATACCTCCCGGTCGTTTCTTGTGAATTCCCCATCACCCTTCCTCAGTCTGATTACCTGGTCCTTGACTGTTGTTTTCCTCCTGATGTGGCTGTACAACAGCTTCGGGTCAGTCTTGACTTTCGATGCAATGTCATTTTCGTATTGCCGCTGAGCCTCCCTTCTTATCTGTGCATATTCGTTTCTGGCTCTTCGGCTAATCTCTTTATTTTCCTGAGTTCTCTGTCTTCTGTACCTTTTCCATTCTCTAGTACACCTAGTTTTTGCCTCCCTACACCTTTGGGTGAACCAAGGACTCGTTCTGTTCTTCCCATTATTTCTGTTTCCCTTGGGAACAAACCTCTCCTCTACCTCCTTGCATTTTGTTGCCACATAGTCCATCATTTCTTGTACTGGTTTTCCTGTCAGTTCCCTCTCCCACTGAATGTCTTGAAAGAAGTTCCTCAAGCCTGAGTAGTTCCCCCTTCTGTAGTTTGGTTTTTCCCACCCTATTCCTGCTACTCTCTCCACTTGGAGCTCAACTATGTAGTCGAAGCACAGAACCACATGATCACTAGCTCCCAGGGGCCTTTCATACATGATATCCTCGATGTCCGAACTACTCAAGGTGAATACAAGGTCCAGTCTTGCTGGTTCATCCTCTCCTCTCTCTCTGGTAGTGTCTCTAACATGTTGATGCATGAGGTTTTCCAGTACCACATCCATCATCTTGGCTCTCCATGTTTCAGGACCCCCATGGGGCTCCAGGTTTTCCCAGTCAATCTCCTTGTGATTGAAATCACCCATAACTAGTAACTTTGCTCCCTCCATGTGTGCTCTCCTGGCCACCTTGGCTAGTGTGTCGACCATTGCTCTGTTGCTCTCATCGTATTCTTCTCTTGGCCTCCTGCAGTTCTGTGGTGGGTTGTACATTACTGCAATTATCACCTTATGTCCCTCAAACTGGATTGTTCCTACTAAGTAGTCCTTTTCGCCCGTGCCATCCATTCCTTCCATTTTCTCAAACCCCCACTGGTTTTTAATGAGGAGTGCAACTCCTCCTCCCCCTCTCCTCCCTCTATCTTTCCTGAGGATTTGATATCCAGATGGAAAGATTGAATCTGTTATTATTTGGGGGTTTTGTTTCTGTGAGTGCTATTTGTTTTTGGGGAGGGTCTGCTTGATTCTTTCATGCCACTCCCCCATACTTATTTGTTATTCCATCGGGCTTTTTTATACCACACCTTCAACTTCTTTTTTTAAGATTGTGGCTGGGAGGTTTTTTGGGGGGTTGGGGAGGGGGGGGGAGACCTGAAAAGGGAAACTAGGGGTGGTTGCTGTGGGGGGGGATTTTGTAATGCAGTGGGTGGGGGCTTTGGGATTTTGGCATGGGTTTTTTGGGTTTTTTAGATTTTTTGGGTTTTGCACGGGGGTTTTGACCGGTTTGGGTGGTTTTTCTATGGGAAGTTTTTGGGGGGGGCGTATTTGACCCTTCCCTGTGTCTGGGATCTCCTGTTGTCTTCCCCAATCCCCCTCTTTCCCCTTTCCCCTTTTTTCCCAAAATCACTCTTTTGTTTCTCCCTTTTTCTGTTTGGTGTTCGGGCCCGCAGCCCCGAAAATTACCCCTTCCTGTATGCCGGCATGTCCCTTAATCATGCTTTCCCCTTTCAGGACCCCTGTTCTGATTTCGTTTTCCTCCCTTTTAAAAGTCACTTTCATGGCCGGGTTTTTTTTTTTTTAAAAACCCCCCTTTAATTTTCCCCCCCCCCCCCCCCGAAAATTTTCCAGTGGGTCATGTCATTTTTCTTCTATTTGCTTTCACGATGTTTTTCAATTTTTTTTTTTTTTCCTTGTTTTCTTGCTTCATATTTTTTCCCCCCCTTAAATTTCCCGGGAGCCCATACACAAAGATTTGACCTCACCCTTTCATTTCTCACTGCATACCCCTGTGTACCCCTCATTAAATTTTGTTTTTCCTTTCCCTTTTCAGCTTTCCTTTCTTTAGTTTTTTCCCAGCTAATGCACTTGGGCTCGTTTGGCCCCGAATTTTTCCTTCTCGGTTTCCCTGGGGTCTTTGGTCAGTTAGGGGGCCCCCAAAATATAGCCCTTTGCTCTTTTATTTATTTTTAAATCTTTCCCCTGATTTTGGTTCTACATGCAAATTTTGGGCCCCTTTTTTCCTTTCGTTTCCCCCTTTTTTGTGACCCGAGGTAAAACAGTCCCCTGTTGTCAATCCCAAAAGGGTTTTTTTAGTTTTTTTAGGTGTTTCAAAATTTTTTAGTTCCCCCTTCTAAACTCTGTTTCCTGGCCCCTTTCTGCTTTGACTTTTAACCTCCCCCTTCCTGCTTTCCCCTGTTAAACCCTCTTCCAATTTTTCATGCCCAAGTTTTTCTGTTCTTTCCCATTCATGTTCCCTTTTTTTGAGCTTGCTGCCCAAACCCTTCCCTTTTCAGTTTTCCTCCCCGTCCCTTGGTTTTTCTTTTTGCTCTCTGGCAACCCATTTTTGTTTTTTTTCCTGGGTTGCCTAAAAGTGGGAAACCTAGTAATTTTTGTATGTTAGGTTAGTATTTTGTATTCCGAGTGTGGGGGGGGGGGGGTTTGAGGAGGGGAAATGTGGTATGTGGGAGAGTAAATGGGGGGGGGAGTGGGAAGGAGAGTGAAGCAGGGGGGTGAGTGGGAGAGGGAGAGGGGGGAAGGGGGGAAAAGGGGGGAGGGGAAGGGGGAAAAAAAGGGAGGGGAGGGGGCAGGTTGAAGGGGGTGGGGATGTCGGTGGGGGAGGGTGGAGTGAAGTGTGTCTTTGGGAATGTTGTTGTGTGTGTGTGTGTGTGTGTGTGTGTGTGTGTGTGTGTGTGTGGTGTGTGTGTGTGTGTGAGTGTGTACTCACCCATTTGTCCCCACCTATTTTTTGGTTGCAGGGGTCGAGGGGCAAAGCTCCTGGCCCCCCTCTTCGCTGATTGCTTACTAGGTCCTCTCTCTCCCTGCCCCATGAGCTCTATCATACCTCGCCTTAAAACTATGTATGGTTCCTGCCTCCACCACATCACTTTCTAGGCTATTCCATGGCCTGACTACTCTATGACTGAAGAAATACTTCCTAACATCCCTTTGATTCATCTGAGTCTTCAACTTCCAATTGTGACCTTTGTGTCTGTGTCCCATCTCTGGAACATCCCGTCTTTGTCCACCTCGTCTATTCCGTGCAGTATTTTATATGTCGTTATCATGTCTCCCCTGACCCTCCTGGCCTCCAGTGTCGTCAGGCCGATTTCCCTCAACCTTTCTTCATAGGACAATCCCCGTAGCTCTGGGACTAGTCTTGTTGCAAACCTTTGCACTTTCTCTAATTTCTTGACGTGCTTGACTAGGTGTGGATTCCAAACTGGTGCTGCATACTCCAGTATGGGCCTGACGTAGATGGTGTACAGAGACTTAAACGAATCCTTACTGAGGTATCGGAACGCTATCCGTAGGTTTGCCAGGCGCCCGTATGCTGCAGCAGTTATCTGATTGATGTGCGCCTCAGGAGATATGCTCGGTGTTATACTCACCCCCAGATCTTTTTCCTTGAGTGAGGTTTGCAGACTTTGGCCATCTAAACTATATTGTGTCTGCGGTCTTCTTTGCCCTTCCCCAATCTTCATGACTTTGCATTTGGCAGGGTTAAATTCAAGGAGCCAGTTGCTGGACCAGGCTTGTAGCCTGTCCAGATCTCTTTGTAGTCCTGCCTGATCCTCGTCCGATTCGATTCTTCTCATTAACTTCACATCGTCTGCAAACAAGGACACTTCTGAGTCTATCCCTTCCGTTATGTCGTTCACGTATACCAAGAACAGCACAGGTCCTAGGACTGACCCCTGTGGAACCCCGCTTGTCACAGGCGCCCACTCTGACACCTCGTCGCGTACCATGACTCGTTGTTGCCTCCCTGTCAGATATTCTCTGATCCATTGCAGTGCCTTTCCTGTTATGTGTGCCTGGTCCTCTAGCTTTTGCAGTAACCTCTTGTGAGGAACTGTGTCGAAAGCCTTCTTGCAGTCCAAAAATACGCAGTCGATCCACCCCTCTCTCTCTTGTCTTACTTCTGTCACCTTGTCATAAAACTCTAGTAGGTTTGTGACACAGGATTTTCCTTCCCTGAAACCGTGCTGGTTGTCAATTATACACTTGTTTCTTTCCAGGTGCCCCACCACTCTCCTCCTGATCTTCTCCATGACCTTGCATACTGGGTGTGGGTGTGTGTGTGTGTGTGTGTGTGTGTGTGTGTGTGTGTGTGTGTGTGTGTGTGTGTGTGTTTGTTGTGTGTGTGTATGTGTGATGTGTGTGTGTGTTGTGTTGAGTGTGTGTTGCGTGTGTGTGTGTGTTATGTGTGTGTGTGTTGTGTGTGTGTATGTGTGATGTGTGTGTGTGTGTATGTGTGATGTGTGTTGTGTGTGTGTTGTGTGTGTGTGTGTGTGTGTGTGTGTGTGTGTGTGTGTGTGTGTGGGTGTGTGTGGGTGTGTGGGTGTGTGGGTGTGTGTGGGTGTGTGGGTGTGTGTGGATGTGTGTGGGTGTGTGTGGGTGTGTGGGTGTGTGTGTGTGTGTGTGTGTGTGTGTGTGTACTCACCTATTTGTGCTCACCTATTTGTGGTTGCAGGGGTCAAGTCCTAGCTCCTGGCCCCGCCTCTTCACCGGTTGCTACTAGACCCTCCCTCTCCCCGCTCCATGAGCTTTATCAAACCTCGTCTTAAAACTGTGTATGGTTCCTGCCTCCACTACGTCATTTTCTAGGCTATTCCACTGCCTTACAACTCTATGACTGAAGAAATACTTCCTAATATCTCTCTGACTCAATTGTGTCTTCAACTTCCAATTGTGGCCTCTTGTTTCTGTGTCCCCTCCCTGGAACATCCTGTCCTTGTCCACCTTGTCTATTCCATGCAGTATTTTATATGTCGTTATCATGTCTCCCCTGACCCTCTGTCCTCAGTGTCTTCAGGCCGATTTCCCTTAATCTTTCTTCATAGGACATTCCCCTTAGCTCTGGAACTAACCTTGTTGCAAACCTTTGTACTTTCTCTAGTTTCTTGACGTGCTTTATCAAGTGCGGGTTCCAAACAGGTGCTGCATACTCCAGTATGGGCCTGACATACACGGTGTACAGTGTCTTGAATGATTCCTTACTAAGGTGTCGGAATGCTGTTCTCAGGTTTGCCAGGCGCCCATATGCTGCAGCAGTTATCTGATTGATGAGTGCTTCCGGAGACATGCTCGGTGTTATACTCACCCCAAGATCTTTCTCCTTGAGTGAGGTTTGCAGTCTTTGGCCACCTAGCCTATACTCTGTGGTCTTCTGTGCCCTTCCCCTATCATGCCAGCAGATACCAAGTGCATAGTATGTGCACAGGCTTGGTTTCCGCTTGCCTTGGGTTTCTGTGACTGTATTCCCTGTTGGTGCATGTTTCCCTGTCTTACTTCTATCCTCCCTAGCACCAACAATGGAGCTTCCACCAGTTGTTTTTGGTAATTTATCCTCACTATTGCTATTGGAGTCCTCTTGTTTGCTATTTCCTGCAGTATTTCTAGTTTGCAATATTGGTTTTATCTTATCTTTGACTACACTTGTTTCCCTACTATGGCTCCTGTCCCCTATGAGGTCATTTATATGTATTCCTTCCTGCGTATAATTCCCGACTACCTGGACAAAATCTCCAGCTTCACCATTACTGTCTCCCAGGACAGCATCTCCAGCTTCACCATTTCTGTCTCCCAGGACAGCACCTCCAGCTTCACCATTACTGTCTCCCAGGACAGCATCTCCAGCTTCACCATTACTGTCTCCCAGGACAGCACTATCAGCCCCACATTTACTGACTACCAGGACATCACCTCCAGCCTTACAGTTTGTGACTACATGGCCAGTATCAAGGGCAGTACCATTCAGCCCAGACTTTTTATGTTCCCATCTGTTGTAGAAAGCTTCCAGGTTTTCTATGAAAGCAGCTTTGATGTTGTCCTCTTTTAATACCCTTGTGATTTTAGTCCACAGATTTTCCTCATTTGGGCATACCCAAAAACACTTCTCTGTTTTAATACTGCTTGTAGCTAGTTCTTGGATATCTGCACAAGGGGCGTGACACCAATTTCCACAAAAATGACAATTTATCCATGTGGAAGCCCGTTTGTTGACTGACCACAGACTACACACAGCTTCATAATGATTTGAATGGTTGATTTACTGCAATTCTACTAGCAACCTCTTGAATATTCTATTAATAACCTTAAATGAAGCTCTAGCTATTTGTATTTCTGTTTCTAACTGTTTTTGTATATTGGACAGCTTACCGTCACGTTCCTGATTTTTAATGTTTGTGTTTATAAGGGCGCCTACAACCCCATCCGTTTACAGTCTGCTTTATTTCGAACGAAACCTTTTTGAAACCAGTCAAGGGTTCGGACCAGTCAGGGTTTCTGCCCAGCAAGGGTTGGGCCCCTAAGGGTTCGGACCATAAAGGGTTCAGCAGTAAAGGGTTGGGCCACATTTGATCTGACAGGGTCATTATTTAAAACATAGGGGGCGGTGTTTGAGAACACATAAGGATTACTGGAAATTATCTCCCCCGAGTAATATGTGTTTTGATTGATACAAAAGTAAAAATTGGTGTTGAAGAAATGGGTGACTGCTGGCAGCTCCTACAGTGACAAACGGTCGCCTCCCCCCCTTGTTTATCAATCGCTGTATCTAGGGTTTTCTTTTTTTTTTTTTTTTTTCCCTCCCACCACAATAAATGTATATTATCTATAGTTGATGGTGCAAATTTTGGAGGGAAAGGGCACTTTTTTTTTTTTCTTCCGTTTTTATTCCCTTAACTCAAATTTTTTTTCCTTCGTTGGTTTTTTTCAGGGGAAAAAATTTAAGTCCCTCCTCCTTTCCTTTAATTGGGTTTTTGCTCTCCCTGTTTTCTGCTATTCCTGGTTCCTGTTTTTTTTGCGGGCCTGCAGGCGGAAGATTATTTTAAAAACAGTGCCCCCGTGGGTAAGTTTTGGCGGACTTCTGGCAACTGCCTCTATAGGGCTTATCACTTCATTTAAAATTACCTGTTTTCAATGAAAATTTAGCCTTTATCTTTCTATATATAGGGGAAGCCACTGTTTTACATATACACTAGTTTTTACTCAAATGTTTTTCAGGGGACTTTTCTTTCCTCGACACGAAAAGTTCCCAATTTTATTATTTTTTCCAACGGGACCAAAAGGCCCATGTTCCCCCCTTGGGAGTAAAATTGTAGGTAGTGCACATAAACTCCTTTTTTGATCAGTTATAATTTTCCGCCCCCGATGGTTCCAGGCGCTAGGGGATGTATGTATAGGATTTATGACACAAATTAAGTTCTAGCACGTAAAAAGGGACCCTGAAAATAAGAAAACCCCGGACAAAGGGCACGGAACGCTGACACTTTTTTGTTCACCCCAATTATATTTTGTCCCCTTTTATATTATAATTTTTCTATAATTTAATTTAAAAAAATTTCCTTTTTGCTACCTACTATCATATTCCCAAGCTCCATTATTTGATCACACTTTATTTTTATTTGTCCCTTTTAATTTTCCCTTTTTTTTAGTTAAAAAAAAAAAAAAAAAAAAACATTTAGCTCATTATTTTAATTTTGTTAAATAATTCAGGTGCTATTTTTTAGCTTAAGATTTTACTTTTTTTTTATACTTAATTCTAACTTAGTTTCCCACTACAAATCTTATGTTTTTCAAGCATTGATCCTGATACCAACCCTCTTATTTAATGCTTAAATGAATTCAAACGTTACTGTAATTTTACTACACTGCAGCAATCAAAGGACTTCTCAGTGCCAAAAAAACAACATAACTATCTTTAACTACAATATCAGATTTTTAAGCAAGCATTACGATGACCTCTGTTTTCAAAATTTCCCTTTTTGCCAATATGTCCATCATTACACTAACTAAAACCCGGCTAAAGCCTGTAGTACAGAGTCTATGCCTTTCCCTGGTTACACGCATACAAACTGTAGGGCCCGACCCAAAAAGGGGGTGGCACAGCCATATATACTCGACCAATAGATGTATCATAATACTTTCACAAGGGATGAACATAGGGGGAAAAAATTAATACCAAATTCAAATCCAAATACCCCCCCCCCCTTCAATTTAAAAAAAAATTACGGGTTTCCCCAGTAAACATTTGCAATTTAGTCAAAACCAGGGAAGTATGATAAAAAGATGCACGCTGAACAAAAAATCACTTTTTACTCTCAGGTGATTCAAAATAAATCTCCTGCAAAAACCGGACCCACCGTTTTTGAATTCACAAACACAATGAGTAACTGTATGTTGTACCCAAAAGTAAAAAAACCCACAAAAGTTTCAGAGTAGTGTTTCCCTACTTGACCAATCTGGACCAACACCTTTTCCCCCTTTTAAAAAAAGGCATAATTACAGATAAAACCCCAAAACACTACCCTACTTTTTCATAACAAAATCTTGGTAAATTACCCCCAAGACACTACTAAAGTCACCTTGACTTCACAATGAGGGAGCCCTTAATAACTTCCAACAGCAGTTTGCAAAAATTGACTTTGGGATACTGAGTAAAAATTTTACGATATTGACGAATGTTTAATAATTTTTTTAAAAAAAACCCAATACCTCTTAACAAGCATGCCTAAAAAAACTAAACAGAGCAGTAAGAGATGAACGTCCCTGGCTAACCCCAGCATTCTCAAATCCCTAAATAAAAAACACCAAAATGAAAAACAGTACAGAATGGGTCACTAACCAGGACCAAAAAAAACGTTTAATCGCAATTCCTATCTGTAGGCCTATTCGTTTCTGGACTCATCGGCGTAATCTCTTTATTTTCCGAGTTCTCTCTGTCTTCTGTACCTTTTCCATTCATCTAAGTACACCTAGTTTTTGTCCTCCCTACAAACCCTTTGGGTGAACCAAGGGACTCGTTCTTGTTCTTCCCATTTTTCTGTTTCCCTTGGGAAACCAACCTCTTGCCTCTACCTACCTTGCATATTGGTGCCACATAGTCCATCATTTCTTGTACTGGTTTTCCCTGTCAGTTCCCTCTCCCACTGAATGTCTTGAAAGAAGTTCCTCAAGCCTGAGTAGTTCCCTCCCTTCTGTAGTTTGGTTTTTCCCACCCTATTCCTGCTACTCTCTCCAGTCTTGGAGCCAACTAATGTATCGAATCACAGAACCACATGATCACTATCTCCAGGGGCCTATCATACATGATTCCTCGATGGTCCGAACTACTACTCAAGGTGAATACAAGGTCCATCTTGCTGGTTCAATCCTCTCCTCTCTGCTCTGGTAGTGTCTCTAACAAATGTTGAAGCATAGTGTTTTCCAGTACCACATCATCACTTTGGCTCTCCATGTTTCAGGACCCGCCATGGGGCTCCAGTTTTCCCAGTCAATCCTCCTTGTGATTGAAATCAACCCATAACTAGTATCTTGCTCCCTCCATGTGTGCTCTCCTGGCCACCTTGGCTAGTGTGTCGACACATTGCTCTGTCTCTCATCGAATTCTTCTCTGGCCTCCTGCAGTTCTGTGGTGGTTGTACATTACTGCAATTAACACCTTATGTCCCCAAACTGTATTGTTCCTACTAAGTAGCCTTTTCCGGCGACCCGTGCCATCCATTTCCGGTTCCATTTTCTCAAACCCCCACTGGTTTTTAATGAGAGTGCAACTCCTCCCTCCCCCTCTCCTCGTCCCTCTATCTTTCCTGAGGATTTGATTATCCAGATGGAAAGATTGAATCTGTTTATTATTCGGTGAGTTTTTTTTCTGTGAGTGCTATTATGTCTGGGATTCTGCTTTGAATTCTTTCATGCCACTCCCCTCATCTTATTTGGTTTATTCCATCTGCATTGTATATGCCAACAACCTTCAACATCTTTTCTAAGATTGTGGTCTGGGAGGTGTATTGTGGGGTTGGGGAGTGGGAGACCTGATAAGGAACTATGTGAGTTGCTGTGGGTGGAGTTTTGTAATGCAGTGGGGTGGGGGCATTGGATTTGGTGGCAAATTAGAGTGTGGTGTTTTGGTTTAGAGTGTTTTTGGTTGCACAGGGGGGGTTGACCTGGTTGGGAGGCTTCTATAGGAAGTTGTGAGGGAGGCTGTATTTTGATCTTCCTGTGTCTGGGATCTCTGTCTGTCTTCTTCCATCCCCTCACTACCTCCTTTCGCCTTTGTACCATCACTCCTCTGTTTTCTGCCTTTCTGCTTTGTTCTGTCGCAGTCGAGATACGCCTTCCTGTAATCGCCCGAATGTCCCTTAATCATGCTTATCCCTCCTGCAGGATCCGTGTTCGAGTCGATTCTGCCTTGAAAGTCACTTTCACTGCCGGGTACTTTTTTTTAACTAACCCCCCTATTCTCTGAAAAGTTTCCAGCGGGTCATGTCATCTTCTCCTATTGCTTTCACGATGCTGTTCAATTGCTTTATTTTTTTCCTTGTTTATACTTGCTTCATATGTTCCCCTCAACTTCCTTGGAGCCCATACAACAAGACTGAACCCTCACCCTTTCTTTCTCTCACTGCATATCCCTGTGTATCCGCCCCTCATTCAATTTGATTTCCTCCATTGCCAGCTTTCCTTCTTTTCAGTTTCACTAGCTGGAATGCACAGGGCTCAAGTGGCCTGTAATTTTTCCTCTCGCTTTCCCTGGGCTCTGCTGTGGTCATTAGGGCCTCACCACATATAGCTTACTCATTCATTTACTACAGTCTCCACTGATTGAGCTTCTACATGCAGTTTTGCTCGCTTCTTTCATACAGTCCCCTTATTTGTGACTGAAGGTAGCAGTCTCTGTTGTCATCCCAAAATGTTCTTTAGTTCTGTTAGGCTGTTTCAATTTTTCAGTTCCTCTTCCCTAACTCTGTATTCCCTGGCCTCTCTGCTGCTGCTTTGACTTGCACTCCCACTTCCTCCTTACCATGCTATCTCTCTTTCCATTCTCATGCTAAGTTCTGTCTATTTCTTTTCCCATTTCATTCAATTGTTCCCTTTTTGTGAGCTCTGCGCCCAATCCCTTCCTTTGCAGTTTCCTCCTCCTGTCCCTTGGTTTTTTCTTGATGCTCTCTGGTCAACCCATTTTTGTTTTATCCGATTGCCTCAGAGTGGGAAACTCTATGTAATTCTGGTATGTTAGGTTAGTATTGTGTATGTCAGAGTTGAGGGGGGGAGGTAAGAGGAGGAACTGTGGCATGTGGAGAGTAGTGGGGAGGGGGAGTGGGAAGGAGATTGAATCAAGTGGGTGAGGTGGGAGGAGGGGAGGAGGGGGAAGGAGGAGAGGTGGGGAGGGGAGGGTGAAAGAGGGAGGGGAGGGATACAGGTGAAGGAGTGGAGATGTCGGTGGGGGAGGGGTGGAGTGTATGTGTGAGTCTGGCAAGTGTGTGTGTGTGTGTGTGTTGTGTAGTGTGTGTGTGTGTGTGTGTGTGTGTGTGTGTGTGTTTGTGATTGTGTACTCACCTATTTGTAAACTCCACCTATTGTGTGTGGTTGCGGGGTCCGAGTCACAGCTCCCTGGCCCTGCCTCTTCGCTGATTGCTACTAGGTCCTCTCCTCCCTGCCCCATGGAGCTCTATCATACCTCGCCTAAAAAACTATGAATGGTTCCTTCTTCCTGCCTCCACCACATCACTTAATACGTTCTAGGCTATTCCAAGGCCTGACTACTCTATGACTGAGAAATACTCCTAACCATCCCTTTGATTCATCTGGTCTTCAACTCCCAATTGGTGACCTCCTTGTGTCATGTGTCCCATCTCTGGAACATCCCTCTTTTGCCACCGCTCGTCTATTCCGTGCAGTATTTATATGTCGTTATCAAGTCTCCCCCTGACCCCTCCTGGCCTCCCAGTGTCGTCAGCCGTTTCCCCCTCAACCTTTCTTCATAGACAATCCCCGTATCTCTGGGACTAAGTCCTTGTTGCAAACCTTTGACTTCTCTAATTTCTGACGTGCCTTGACTAGGTGTGGATCCAAACTGGTGCTGCATACTCCAGTATGGGCCTGACGTAGATGGTGTAGCAGAGACTTAAACAATCCTTACTGAGTATCAGGAACGCTATCCGTAGTTTGCCAGGGCGCGCCCGTATGCTGCAGCATTTATCTGATTGATGTGCGCCTCAGGAGATATGCTCGGTGTTATACTCACCCCAGACTTTTTCCTTTGAGTGAGGTTTGCAGACTTTGGGCCATCTAAACTATATTTGTCTGCGGTCTTCTTTGCCCTTCCCCAATCTTCATGGACTTTCATTTTGGCAGGGTTAAAATTCAAGGACCCAGTTGCTGGACCAGGCTTGTAGCCAGATCCAATCTCTTTGCTAGTCCTCCTGATCCTCGTCCGATTCGATTCTTCTCATTAACTTCACATCGTCTGCAAAACAAGGGACACTTCTGAGTCTCCCGTTCCGTTAATGTCGTTCACGGTATACCAAGAACAGCACAGGTTCCCTAGGACTTGACCCCTGTGGAACCCCGCTTGTCACAGGGCGCCCACTCTGACACCTCGTGCCGTACCATGACTCGTTGTTGCCTCCTCTCAGATATTCTCTGATCCATTGCAGTGCCTTCCCCCTTTTATGGTGTGCCAAGGTCCCTAGCTTTTGCATAACCTCTTGTGAGGAACAGTTCCGAAAGCCTTCTTGCAGTCCAAAAATACGCAGTCGATTCCACCCCTCTCCTCTCTTGTCTTACTTCTGTCACCTTGTCATAAAACTCTAGTAGGTTTGTGACACAGGATTTTACCTTCCCTGAAACCACCGTCTGGTTGTCAATTATACACTTGTTTCTTTCCAGGTGCCCCACCACTCTCCTCCCTGTATCTTCTCCATGACCTTGCGATAACTGGTGTGGGTGTGTGTGTGTGTGTGTGTGTGTGTGTGTGTGTGTGAGGTGTGTGTGTGTGTGTGTGTTTGTTGTGTGGTGTGTATGTGTGATGTGTGTAGTGTGTTTGTTTGAGTGTGAGTTGCAGTTGTGTGTGTGTTATGTTGTGTGTGTGATGTGGTGGGTGTATGTGAGATGTTGTGTGTGTGTGTATGTGTGATGTGGGTGTGTGTTGGGTGTGTGTGTGTAGTGTGTGTGTGTGTTGTGTGTGTGGTTGTGTGTGGGTGTGTGTGGTGTGAGTTGTGGTGTGTGGGTGTGTGTGGGTGTGTGGGTGTGAGTGGATGTGTGTGGGTGTGGTGGGGTGTGTGTGTGTGTGTGTGTGTGGTTGAGTGTGTGTGTGTGAACTCGCCTATTTGTGCACACCTATTTGGGTTGCAGGGGTCACGTCCTAGCTCCTGGCCCCGCCCTCTTCAAACCTGGTTTTGCTACTAGAACCTCCCTCTCCCCCTCCATGAGCTTATCTAAACCCGTCTTAAAACTGTGTATGGTTTCCTGCCTCCACTACGTCATTTCTAGGCTATCACACTGCCGTTACAACTCTATGACTGGAATAAATACTTCCTAATATCTACCTCTGTCGTCAATGTGTCTTCAACTTCCAATCGTGGCCCTCTTGTTTCCTGTGTCCCCTCCCTGGAACATCCTGGTCCTTGTCCATCCTTGTCTATTCCGATGCAGTATTTTATATGTCGATTCATGTCTCACCCTGACCCTCCTGTCCTCGCAGTGTCTCAGGCCGATTTCCCTTAATCTTTCTCAATGACCATTTCCCCTTAGCTCTGGAACTAACCTTGTTGCAAACCTTTTGTACTTTCTCTAGTTTCTTGACCGTGCTTATGCAGTGCGGGTTCCATACAGGGCTGCATACTCCATTATGGGCAACATACACGGTTTTAACAGTGTCTTGAATGATCCTTACAAAGGTGTCGGAATGCTGTTGCTCAGGTTTGCCAGCGCCCATATGCTTGCACGTTTTATCTGATTGATGATGCTTCCGGAACATTGCTCGTGTTATACTCACCCCAAGATCTTTCTCTTGAGTGAGTTATTTGCAGTCTTTGGCCACCTAGCCTATACTCTGTGGTCTTTCTGTGCCTTGCCCCTATCATGCCAGCAGATACCAAGTGCATAGTAATGTGCACAAGGCTTGGTTTCCCCGCTTGCCTTGGGTTTCTTTTCTTGACTGTATTCCCTGTTGGTGCACGTTTCCCTGTCTTACTCTATCCTCCCTAGCACCAACAATGGAGCTCCCACCAGTTGTTTTTGGTAATTTATCCTCACTATTGCTATTGGAGTCCTCTTGTTTGCTATTTCTGCAGTATTTCTAGTTTTGCAATATGGTTTTATCTTATGCTTTGACTCATTGTTCCCTACTATGCCTTCCTGTCCCCTATGTAGGTCATTTATAGTATTTCCTTCTGCGTATAAGTTCCCGACTACCTTGACAAAATCTCCAGCTTCACCGTTTGATTACTGTCTCCCATGACAGCATCCCAGCTTCACCATTTCTGTCTCCCAAGGACAGCACCCCAGCTTTCACCATTACGTCTCATCAGGACAGCATCTCCCAGCTTCACCATTACTGTCTCCAGGACAGCACTATCAGCCCAACATTGACAGACTATACCAGGACATCACCTCCAGCCTTACAGTTATGTGACTACATGGCCAGTTATCAAGGGCAGTAATCCATCAGAGCCCAGACTTTTTAAGTTTCCCATCTGTTGTAGAAAGCTTCCAGGTTTTCTTTCTAATGAAAGCAACTTTGATGTTGTCCTCTTTAAATAACCCTTGGTGAGTTTTATGTCCACAGAGTTTCCTCATTTGGGCATACCCAAAAACACTTTCTGTTTAATACTGCGTGAAGCTGTTCTTGGATATCTGCGCACAAGGTGCGGACACCAATTTCCACAAAAATGACAATTTATCCATGTGGAAGGCCCGTTTGTTTTTTTTGACTGACCACAGACAACACACAGCTTCATAAGGATTTGAAGGGTTGATTTATGCAATTCTACTAGCAACCTCTTGAATATTCTATTAATAACCTTGAAATAAGCTCTAGCTATTGTATTTCTGTTTCTAACTGATTTTGTATATTGGACAGCTTACCGTCACGTTCCTATTTTAATGTTTGTGTTTTAGTAAGGAGCGCTCTACAACCCCATCCGTTTTACAGTTTCTGCTTTATTGTCGAACGAAACCGTTTGCACCAGTCAAGGGTTCGGACCAGTCAAGGGATTCTGACCAGTCCAAGGGTTCCGGACCATCATGGGTTCGACAGTCCAAGGGATCAGACCAGTCAAGTTTTCGACCATCGATTTGATCTGATCAGGGTGGATCACTTATTTAAAACCATACTGGGTCCGGGTGATTTTGGCTAACACAAGTAAGATCCTACTGGAAATTATCTACTCCGAGTAATATTGATTTGATTGATACAAAAGTATAACTTGCGTGTTGAAGAAAATCGGTGACTGCTGGCAGCTCCTACAGTGACGAACGTCGACCTCCACCCTTGTTTATCAATCGCTGTATCTAGCTTTTCTATTTTTTTTTTTTTTTTCCGTCTCCACCAGCAATAAATCAATATTAACACTATAGTTGACTGTTTGCAACAAATTTGGAGAAGGACACTTTTTTCTGTAGTTAATAATTGCTTCTTCGTTGTGTATATTGCGACCGCTGGTAACTACAAGTTATATGAAATTCACATAATACGTCTGGTATTTTCAAGAAAAAAGAAACTAATGAAAGTCACTCCACTCCCTCAAAGTACCATTATAATACTGTTAGTTTGCTAACTACAACACTGTAGTACTGCTATTTCACTGGATCACTAGATTATATGCGAGTACACTACAGGCCAGGAGATATTAAAAACTAGCTGACCCTGTGGTAAATTCTGGCGACTTCTGGCACCTAGCCTCATAGCCTTATCACTTCATTTACAAATTCACCTGTTTTCAAATGACACACTGAACATTAAAGCCATTATCATCAGGCAGCCACCTTAGAATACATTATACCTATGTATACTCAATGTTATCAGGAAAGACTTTCTTTCCACTGACACGAAAAGTTTCAATTATTATATTTTTCCACACGGGACACATGCCTATGATTTCCCTCTGGCAGTAAACTCGCTAGGTATGCACACTAATTCTCCTTTTTTGACTCAGTATATAAATGTTTTCCGCCCAAGATTGGTTCCGGCGCTAGAGGGATGTATCGAATAGGATTGAGTGAACAAATTAAAGTTCTAGCACGGTAAGAGCGACCGTGAAATACCAGAAAACCCGAGCACAACGAGGCACGCTGACACGCTGACACTTTATTGATCACGCACAACTTAGTAGTTAGTTTCCCTTTTATATTATAATTTTATACTAATAATTCTAACTTATAAAGAATTACCTTTGTATAACTTACCTTACCTATCATATATTCCAAAGCTTCCATTAATTGTGACACACTTTATATGTATTAGTCCCTTTTAATATTGTCCCTTTATTTTAGCTTAAAAAAAAAAAAAAAAAAATACCATAGCTCATTAATTTTACATTTGTTAAATAATTCAGGTGCTATTTTTTAGCTTAAGACAATTTACTTTGTTTTATACTTAATTCTAACTATAGATTCACTACAAATCTATGATTACAAGCATTGATCCTGATACCACCTCTTATTTAAAATGAACTTTAAATGAATCGAAAACAGTTTACAGGTAAATGACTAACACGCAGAACAATCAAGGCACTTCTCAGTGCCAAGAACAACATAACTTATCTTTAAACTACAATATCAGATTCTTTAAGCAAGCATTACGATGACCTCATAGCATTACTAAATTCCTTTACATGCCAATTATGTCCATCCATTCCACAAACTGAAAACCTGGCTAAAGCCTGATAGTACAGATGTCTCATGCCATTCCTGGTTACACGAGCCATAAACAACACCTGTAGCCAGACCAACAAGGGGGTGGCACAGCCATATACACTTCAGACCAACTAGAATGTATCACTAATACATGCACAAGGGATGAACATAGGGAATATATAATAGCCAAAATTCCAAAATCCGAAAATACCTACAAAAACCTCTCACATTGAATAACATCTACAGAGTTCCACAGTCAAACATTGAGCACAATTTAAGTCAAAACCTATGAAGTAATAACAGATGCACGCATGAACGAAATCACTTACTACTCTCAGGTGACTTCAATATAAATCTCCTGCAATACCAGGACCCCACACGTTTACTGAATTCCCAAACGACAATGAGTAACTGTATTTTGCTACCAACAGTAAACAATAACCTACAAGTAGTTACAGAGACTAGTGTTTCCCTACTTGACCACATCTGGACCAAACACCATATCCCACTTTAAAATCAGCATATTACAGATAATCCACAGACCACTAACCCTACGTTCCTCTAACAACTCTTGGTAAACTACCCCAAGACAACTACTAAAGTCCCCTTCAGAACTTCACAATGAGGCAGCCATTAATACTTCACAACAGCAGTAGCAAACAGTGACTGCACACTGAGCTAGACCTCTATACAGATATTGACGAATGTATTAATAATTTTCCTAAAAAAAACGACCAATACCACTATAACAAGCACTGCCCTAAAAAAAATAAACAGAGTGTAACAAGCTAAGAGACTGAACAGTCCCTGGCTAACACCCAAGCATTCTCCTCAAATCCCATAAATACAAAACACCAATATGAAAAAACAGTACAGAATGGGTCACAAAACCAGAGACCAAACAAAACGTTACTCGTCCAATCCTAACCAGCCTGATAAGAAGGGCAAAAAATTGTATTAATGAAGAACAGAGTATCCAACTTACGAGGTGATATATCGGAAAAAGACCTGGAAAACCCTAACAATAATACTGGAACAAAAAGATATCACGAAATAGCGAAATAAATTAGCAAAATCAGATGAACCCCAACTCCCACCAACATAAACAGCAAAACAGACTCATGATTTCTTCCCACTAAGTACAAAACCTTGCAATGTAGGACCGCAAATCCCAGAGCTCAGATACCCCACCAAATGACTAGCCTCACCGGCAACTACCCGAACACACTTGTTCCAGCTCCGACTAACCCATAGAAGTTCTCCCTTTATTATCAACGCACTAAAAAACAAGGCAGGAGATTTAAATACCTTACCACCCTTTATATACAAAAAATGTCACAAGTTCTATCACGCAAACATTGCAACACTCTTCTTAACAAATCCAATGAAATTCCCACGCTTCCCTACAGTACTCAAAATATAGCAAGGGTCACCCCGTCCACAAAGGAAGAGACCAAACAGAGTTGAATAACTATAGCCAATATCCAACTTACACCCTCGCTCAAAAATCTTCGAAAAATTTAATTCATAAACGAAATCTAACTCCTACCTCACTCCCAAATACATACTCAACCCCATGCCAATTTGGATTCAGGCCAAGAAAAAAATACTTAATGATTCTATTATACACATGCTAGACAATATACACTGCATATAGAGCAAAAAAGAAGTTCACTGATACAGTTGACCATGAGACTTTGCTCCACGAAAAATTGGTCACAACTATGGTATAAGAGGGCACTCCCTCAACTACCTCAAGTCATACCTCAGCAACAGAAGCCAATATGTGTACGCCAAATGGGGCAAACTCTTCTGCACAACCAAATGACGTTGGTGTCCCACAGGGAAGTGTCCTTGGCCCTCCTTCTCTTCTCCTATATCATTAAATACTACCAAATGGCTTCGCAATTACTCAAACCCACACTATTTGCAGATGACACTACATACGTCCTTCTCCCACCCGAGCCCAGTCACGCTAGCCAATTACTGTAAATACCGAATTACAGAAAATACTACTGGAGAGGACGAACAAACATTACACTAAACATTGACAAAACCTACTTCATTCAGTGTTGGTAAACAGAGTATACAGAAGTCCCTCTTAATATAATGATAAACGATCACCTATTCACACAGCTAACAAGGGAAAATTCTTAGGAATCCACCTTGATAATAGACTCAAATTTCATACACATATACAACAAATTTCCTAAGAAAATTTCCAAGACTGTAGGCATACTATCGAAGATACGGTAAACTATGCGCCACAGTCAGCCCTCCCTGGCCCTATATCACTCATCTATTCACCCCTACTCCACCTATGGAATATTGATGCAAGGGGGCTCAAGCAACATTAACCATCTCAACCACTATACGCCAACAAAAAGGCTGGCAGATAGAATGAAACAAATTCTCACTGACAGCATCACACTCCCAACGAAATTCCAATACACGAAAGCAAAAGACTTGGCAGACGATGCACCATCCCCCAGACCCAATGAAAAGCAGGGGGTGACACTAGCACGTTTAAGAGACCATACAATAAAGTGTCAGGTGCCCCGAGACTTTTCAACTGCCTCCCAAGCACACATAAGAGGGGATATACCAACAGAGCCCCTGTCAGTCTTCAAGCTGGCACTGGACAAGCACGCTAAAGTCAGTTCCTGATCATAGCCCGGCTGGTGGCTCGTACGTTGTTGCGACAGCCTAGGAGCAACAGCCCCTGGGTTTGATCAGGCGCTGATCCACCAGGAGGCATGGTCACAGACGGGCCGCGGGGGGCGTTGACCCCCGAAACTCTCTCCAGGTAAACTCCAGGTAAACCTAAACTACTCACCATACAAAACATCCATACTTATTACTGCACCTATTACATACATAGAACACTGTAACTCTGATATTAACCCTCCCCTCAAACAAACTCCTTGCCAACCTCAACAGAACACATGACACATAACTCCAAGGCACAGATCACTCTTTGATGTTCCTCGAGTCCCAGTCTCACACAATGCAAAACCAATGCACATAAAAGGCCCTAAAATCAGGAATTCATTACGCGAAAATATAACAGAAGACACATACCTGTTTTATGAAATTCAAGTCTCTTCTCAAAGATTACATACTCACCCAAACCAAAACAAATAGTGAATAACTGAACCTTATAAATTGTATATCTTAAATGTTTCTCACAATTATATCACATAAATGTTAAACCTAAAACCCAATCAAACTTTATTATTTTTTTTAAATACAACTACACAACAAATACTCCATATGCGACTGAATGTACAACAATGCAAGCAACCATATGACCTGTCTTCGTAATAATCACTTGTGCTTTATAGTAATCTGTTTACAATAATGTTTTATCACTGATTTCATCATTGCTTAGTTAATCTTAAGTTAATTTTAAGCCAGCCCGTAATGCTATGCATATAAGTGGCTTTGGCATGCTGCTCTTATCTGTATTTTTTGTACCTCTGTATGTGTGCTCAAATTGTTAATAAATAAATAAATAAATAAATAAATAAACTTCAACTGCATCATTTGAAGCATTAAGCGGTTCTGTGCAAACACTAAGCAAATTTCCTAAATTTCCTTAGTATTTGCAAATTTCCTAAATTTGCTTGTAACATATAAGTGAACTGTAGATATTAGACAAAAAACCCATTATGTACGCCTGTTAACCCTTTTGGGGCCTAGTTCCTAGGCCTTTTGTGTATCCATATGCTCTCGCGCTACTGTCCACAGGATGGATATGGGGTGCACAATAAACTAGCCACTTCGGTGGCAAAATCTTAATCTTATCTCCCTGCTACACCTTACCGTCAGCTAACTACATGAAAACCGCCTATTCTCTTGTATCATATACACATAACAACAACCTAGACCTCCCCTCCATATTTGTGATTCCCCACAATTCACACTTACACTCACCCAATTGACTATATACATAGAAATACGTAATAAAACTGTTACCTAATGAATCTTAAACTAGTCATAAGTTTCCCAGTGATACTCCAATATAGGAGCTTCAATAGGAACTATGTATCATGCCAAGACAAAACCACTCACATTGCTAAATTTACGAACTGTAATGCAGTTACCTAGCCTTAATATTAACATGTTCCATAATCTGTACCAATATTGAGTTTTGAATTAATCTTAGTCTGCCCGAAATGCCTTGTCATGCTAGGTGTGATAGTGGCCCTCTCTGTAATTAATATTTTATAATTGTAAACCACACATTTTCCTATGATCATTCGCTCCCTGACCACGGTACTGTGCGGTAGTGCTCTGCACCCCTCTGTTGTTTGTAGGCGAGCGCCCTTGTCAGTTTCCTGGCTGCAGTGGTGTGAAGTGGTGCTGTCACACCTCGGCTAACAACTTAGGTGCACTGTGATCGTCAAGATGGCGGTTAGTCTGAGACGAAGGATAAATACTGTAGGCATCGAGCTACTTAAAGGAACGATAACGACCAGTTCTGCGCAAGTCTTATTGCCAAAGATCATACGGGAGACTTATGGAGTACAAGATAGTGACTTGTATGGTGTAGCATTGAACGGAGGACAACGAATTTTCGTCAAACTACTATCAGCAACAGTTTATGAATCGTTAATCACCAGGTTTCAGGACGTGAGTCTTAACGTCACACCAGCTGTCACTGTAAGGATGATAGATGTTTCACGGTATTATACGTGGATCAAGTTACGCAACGTTCCCTTTGAGGCGGACGAGGCAGATATAAGGAAAGTTTTTGAGAAGTATGGGATGGTGCATTATGCTCAACATGGTACGTGGGCGGCAGGAGCCTATGCTGGTTTTCCAGAGGGTTCTTTCAACCTCAAAATGACTTTGAGGCACCAAATACCATCCTATGTGTACCTACAAGATTTCAGGACGCAGGTAATGGTAATGTACCCAGGACAACGACGTACATGCCGCTTATGTGGTGAGTATGATCACATAGCGGCGACCCGTGACAAAACGAAGAATGTGCCTGGACCTGTGGGGGATGTCGCAGCCCCTGCTTCAAAGGTGGCAGGTGAGGAAAAAATTGGGTGGGGGGGGGGTTTTTTTT
>NW_026496641.1:0-19686 GCF_026875155.1 Cherax quadricarinatus | reverse complement strand
ACCACAATTTATACTCACAAAATATTAGGTCATTGTGCTTAATTAAATATAGATCTACAAGAGTGACAATGGTGTTAATAACTTGCAGAATTGTCCCTACAAGCACCAACCTCTCCTACCAGGATGTCCAGCAGTATTGGTACAAGTAGAAGTCTGCTACCAGGATGACCAGCAGTATTGGTACTACAAGTACCAATCTCTGCTACCAGGATAACCAGCTGAATTGGTACAAGTACCAGTCAGCTACCAAGATGACCAGCAGTATGGTACTATGAGTACCAGTCTCTGCTACCAGGATAACCCAGCAGTATTGGTACAAGTACCAGTCTGTTTACCAGGATACCAGTATTGGTACTATAAGTACCAGTCTCTGCTACCGGGATGCCCCAGCAGTATTGGTAAAAAGTACCAGTCTGCAACCAGGATGACCAGCAGTATGGTACTACAAGTACCAACCTCTCCTACCAGGATGACCTACAGTACTGGTACTAAAAGCACCATCCTCTCCTCCCAAGATGACCTACAGTATTGGTACAAGCACCAACCTCTCCTACCAGGATGACCTACAGATCGGTACTACAAGCACCAACCTCTCCTACCAGGATGACCTACAGTATTGGTACTAAAAGCACCAATTTTCCCCTACCAGGATGACCTACAGTTTTGATACTGCAAGCACCAACCTTCCTACCAGGATGACCTTTTATATTGAAACTACAGTTCCCAACCTCTTCTACCAGGATATCCAGCAGCTGGCTTTACAAGTACCTGTCTCACCAAGCTCTGCTACCAGGATAACCAGCAGTATTGGGTATAAGTTCCTAAAACTGATTCCCTGGGAAACGCAGGTGGGAGAGATACATGATTATATACACCTGGAAAATCCTAGAGGGATTTAGTACCGAACTTGCACACGAAAATCACTCACTACGAAAGCAAAAGACTGGCAGACGATGCAAACCCCCCCAATGAAAAGCAGGGGTGTCACTAGCACGTTAAGAGACCATACAGTAAGGGGTCAGGGGCCCGAGACAGTTCAACTGCCTCCCAGCATACATAAGGGGGATTACCAACAGACCCCTGGCAGTCTTCAAGTGGCATGGACAAGCACCTAAAGTCGGTTCCTGACCAGCCGGGGCTGTGGCTCGTACGCTGGTTTGCGTGCAGCCAGCAGCAAAAAGCCTGGTTGATCAGGCTCTGATCCACCAGGAGGCCTGATTACAGACCGGGCCGCGGGGGCATTAACCCCCGGAACTCTCTCAAGGTTAAACTTCCAGTCTGCTACCAGGATGACTAGCAGTATTGGTACTACAAGTACCAGTCTCTGTTACCAGTATGACCAGCAGTATTGGCACTATAAGTACCAACCTTTGCTACCAGGATGACAAGCAGTATTGGTACTACAAGTACCAACGTTTACTACCAGGAAAGACCCCAAAACTATCGGTACTACAAGTACCAACCTCTACTACCAGGATGACCAGCAGTATTGGCACTATAAGTACCAACCTCTGCTACCAGGATGACCAGCAGTATTAGTACTACAAGTACCAGTTTCTCCTACCAGGATGACCAGCAGTATTGATACTACAAGTACCAACCTCTAATACCAGGATGACCAGCACTATTGGTACTACAAGTACCAATCTCTGCTACCAGGATGATCTGCAAAAAAACAAAAAAACAAAAACAAAATTAAGCATTATACTATTTTGTTGAACTTCACTTCAAGATCATTAAAAAAATTATGTTCATTATAAATATCCTATGTAATATCTGTGGTATTATTATTGTAATACTTGTAGTATTATTATTATTATAATCAAAGAAAGTGCTAAACCAACAAGGGTTATACAGCACTGCAGGGCAGAAAACAGTGCTGGAACTATAAACAGCTAGTTGGAGAGGGGATCAGAGGTGAGGGGAGAAATGGGGTGGAAGCGACCCTAAGGGCTATATTTCAAAGTTCGTATAGCAAAGCAGTTGCTGACAAAAAGTCAAAAAGTGATTGTAAGTCAAAGGCAGGGATGTCCCGTTAAGAAGGGAAGATAAGGTAAGAGTGGTAGGGTGGCAGCGGCGTTGGATGTAAATCTTGTGAGCTCGCTGGTAAACCAGGCAACCTACAAGAAAGTGAAGAACCGAAAAACCTCCCCAGAGAGGAAAGGGTGTCATTCAATGAGATACCAATGGGTAAGGTGAGTAATGCTAATGTGGAGATTTTGAGAGTGAAGTCTCCCAAGTACGTCAAAAGGGGGTAAGAAGATGGCCACAAACCTAAAAACGGTTTAACAGACTGAATTTGTTATGGTGCATGCCCAACCACATTGTTTGCCAATGATGTGAAGATGGGGGAGATGGGCTGAAAAGAATGTATGAATGGAATTCCTCTATAGGAAACTGGAAGATCATGCACCGCTGACCGTGCAGCAGCATCTGCTTGTTCATTTGACCTGCACATCGTGTCCAGGGACCAACAGAAAATGATGTCTTTATTTTTGCTAGTCACACAGCACAAACCCTAGCTGAATATGAAGGACTAAGTGGATGAGTGAAGAGATAAAATGTTGTGAGTAAAGTACAGAGGGATCGAACAAATACAAAGGGGTTGAAGCCGCATACTATGCATCAAAGCTGTTAATATGGCATACAACGCTAGTTTAATACTAGCGAGTCTAAAAATGTATTGGACATACACATAGGAAACCGCGAAAACCTTGACCGTGATATTCAGACCATCTTGTAAACTGTCATGACATGTCCAAATGATTCAGAAAAGAAAGAAGCAGTCAAAGTAAACTTTCTTATGCAAGGCAATGTAGGGGAGAATTTTCTGAAGTGATTCAGTCCAAAGGGGAAGAAAATCAATGTAATGACATCAGGTAACACGAGAAGACTAGAGTCCGTGAGTATGCAGAAAATGAGCAGTTGGCAAACAAGCGGAACAAACTGGACACCCGTATAACTAGTTACTGATAATAAGGTTTTTTGATTTACGCTACTTTATTGCAAAAATTTTCACATACCTTAGTGAGACCTTTGACAGTAGGTCACATGAACTGTCATTCCTAGTGATATAAAAAATAAAAAAAACATATTTTCATAAAATGTTAAGATAATTTCTAGTTTTAGTCAAAAAAAAAATTGCCACGTAACGAACAAACCTCCACCCTTTTGCAAAATGGCCGCGACATGCGCCTACGCTCTTGCTCGCTCATGCTGCTGCTGCGCTGCGTAAACTGTTAGCTGCTTCTTGTATTGAAGTTTTTGTTTTTTCTGCTGTTTTATTTTTAGCATGACTTGCTGGCTAGAGCCGTTGATTTTATAATAGCACTTTTGTATGCAAGCTGCATGCGCTACAAACTAGTTTCTGTACTGTTTCTTTTTCACATGATACATAACTAGCTGCATGAACAAACGCTTCTCTGCTGCTGCTCTCTCTTCTGCTGCTGTCTGCTGCTGCTGCTTGCTGCTGCTGCTGCTGCTGTGCTGCTGCTGCTGCTGCTGCTGCTTGCTCCTGACTGCTGCAGCTGCTGCTGCTGCTGGCTGCTGCTGCTGCTTGCTGCTGCTGCTGCTGCTGCTGCTGCTGCTGCTGCTGTGCTGCTGCTGCTGCTGCTGCTGCTGCTGCTGCTGCTGCTGCTGCTGCTGCTGCTGCGCTGCTTGCTGCTGCTGCTGCTGCTGCGCTGCTGCTGCTGCTGCTGCTGCTGCTGCTGCTGCTGCTGCTGCTGCTGCTGCTGCTGCTGCTGCTGCTGCTGCTGCTGCTGCTGCTGCTGCTGCTGCTGCTGCTGCTGCTGCTGCTGCTGCTGCTGCTGCTGCTGCTGCGGCTGCTGCTGCTGCTGCTGCTGCTGCTGCTGCTGCTGCTGCTGCTGCTGCTGCTGCTGCTGCTGCTGCTGCTGCTGCTGCTGCTGCTGCTGCTGCTGCTGCTGCTGCTGCTGCTGCTGCTGCTGCTGCTGCTGCTGCTGCTGCTGCTGCTGCTGCTGCTGCTGCTGCTGCTGCTGCTGACTGCTGCAGCTGCTGCTGCTGCTGCTGCTGCTGCTGCTGCTGCTGCTGCTGCTGCTTGCTGCTGCTGCTGCTGCTGCTGCTGCGCTTGCTGTGCTGCTGCTGCTGCTGCTGCTGCTGCTGCTGCCTGCTGCTGCTGCTGCTGCTGCTGCTGCCTGCTGCTGCTGCTGCTGCTGCTGCTGCTGCTGCTGCTGCTGCTGCTGCTGCTGCTGCTGCTGCTGCTGCTGCTGCTGCTGCTGTTGCTCTTGCTGCTGCTGCTGCCTGCTGCTGCTGCTGCTGCTGCTGCTGCTGCTGCTGCTTGTCTTGCTGCTGCTGCTTGCTCTGCTGCCTGCTGCTGCTGCTGCTGCTGCTGCTGCTGCTGCTGCTGCTGCTGCTGCTGCTGCTGTGCTGTGCTGCTGCGCTGCTGCTGCTGCTGCTGCTGCTGCTGCTGCTGCTGCTGCTGCTGCCTGCTGCTGCTGCTGCTGCTGCTGCTGCTGCTGCTGTGCTGCTGCTGCTGCTGCTGCTGCTGCTTGCTGCTGCTGCTGCTGCTGCTGCGTGCTGCTGTGCTGCTGCTGCTGCTGCTGCTGCTGCTGCTGCCTGCGCTGCTGCTGCTGCTCTGCTGCTGCTGCTGCTGCTGCTGCTGCTGCTGCTGCTGCTGACTGCTGCTGCTGCTGCTGCTGCTGCTGCTGCTGCTGCTGCTGCGCTGCTGCTGCTGCTGCTGCTGCTGCTGCTGCTGTGCTTGCCTGCTGGCTGCTGCTGCTGCTGCTGCTGCTGCTGTGCTGCTGCTGCTGCTGCTGCTGCTGCTGTGCTGCTGCTGCTGCTGCTGCTGCTGCTGCTGCTGCTGCGCTGCTGCTGCTGCTGCTGCTGCTGCTGCTGCTGCTGCTGCCTGTGTGCCTGCTGCCAGCGCTGTCTGCGCAGCTGCTGCTGCAGCTGCTGCTGCAGCTGCTGCGTGCAGCTGCTGCTGCAGCTGCTGCTGCAGCTGCTGCTGCTGCTTGCTGCTGCTGCTGCTGCTGCTGCTGCTGCTGCTGCTGCTGCGCTGCTGCTGCTGCTCCTCCTCCTCCTCCTCCTCCTCCCCTCACCTCCTCCTCCTCCTCCTCCTCCTCTCCTCCTCCTTGTCTTGTGTGCGAGTGTGTGGCTTATAATTGTTTTGAGTCAGAAGTCGGCAGCTGTCAAAGTGACTATTGTCTCATTAGTCACTGCCCCTACCGCCTGTCAAAACAATGGGGTCGGATGCTGCTTCCCCTCCTCCATTCTATCTAATTATCTTTCTCCCTCATTCTATATCTTTCAATCTGTCTCTCTTTCATCTGTCTGCCTATCTCTGTCTCACAGGTACACATAAATACAAGTATACATAGTGTAAATTACCTAGGATAACCCAAGAAATCCAGACAAAGTGCTATACTCTGCTTGAAGATGTGAGTAAACGTGATGACACAGTCTTGTGGCTCTCTCTGAGACAGAGAGCTTGATGGACAGGCAAGGGAGCTTGACAGACAGACAAATAACAGACAGAAATGTTTGTGTACCAGCAAAAACAAAGGGAGGGCGATGGTCATGTAATATTACCCTCCTTTATGCTCATCAAAGTCAGCTCTTATCAGATGTTATCTCCCCTTATCTTGTCACTGTCATGGGGTGGACTTTTTTTTTTCTTGCTTCAAGGGAACAATATTATTACATCTTCTTCTTCCTCCTCCTCCTCCTCCTCTTCTTCCTCCTCCTCCTCTCCTCCTCCTCCTCCTCCTCCTCTTCCTTCCCTCCTCCTCCTCCTCCTCTTCCTCCCCTCCCCCCCTCCTCCTCCTCCATTGCTTTTGGTCTCAAACTCCTCCAAATCATGAAATTGATCTTCACTGACACTTCCATCTGTGTTAGAGCATCACTTGGGAAGAGAAGAGTCCCAGATTTGCTGGGGAATCACATATTTCTTACCGCTAGACATGCTGAAAAGGACAACTGAAATGGCATTCCCACAATGCACCACTGGCTCCCCGATTTTTTTTTATATGGTGCACACTGACCATGGAGACCCATTCTCTCACATGTGGGCCTACCAGCTTTCTCCTGCTTGATTTGAAGCTGCTAGAATTTATGCGTATAAATACGTCAGAAACATTGGCTCGTAAGACGTATTTATACGTCGGAACAGTCAAAGGGTTAAAAACCGCTTACCGATTTTCTTCCGAGACGCGCTCACATGTTTCCGCCGGTGGCATTGTTTACCAGCCAGCCTCCGCGGTAACATCCAAGCATACAATCGGAATATTTCGTATTATTACAGTGTTTTCGGTGCTTTTTCTGGAAAATAAGTGACCATGGGCCCCAAGAAAGCTTCTAGTGCCAACCCTACAGCAATAAGGGTGAGAATTACAATAGAGATGAAGAAAAAGATCATTGATAAGTATGAAGTGGAGTGCAGTCTCCGAGCTGGCCAGGTTGTATAATAAACCCCAATCAACCATCGCTACTATTGGTGGTACAGCTGCTGCTGCTGCTGCACTGTCAGCTGCTGCTGCTGCTGCACTGTCAGCTGCTGCTGCTGCTGTAGCACCGTTGTTGGTGTGGCTATTGAGAATGCCAAGAAACAATTAACCCCAGAGGATTTGCCACCAGGATAACCCAAAAAAGTCAGTGTCATCGAAGACTGTCTAACTTATTTCCATTGGGTCCTTAATCTTATCTCCCAGGATGCAACCCACACAAGTCGACTAACACCCAGGTGAACAGGGAAAAATGCCTGGAACTAGTGCTCATATTGGTGAATTTAAAGCCAGCAAAGGTTGGTTTGAGAGATTTAAGAATCGTAGTGGCATACACAGTGTGATAAGGCCTGTTCTGGAAGAAAATGCCAAACAGGACCTACAGTACTCAGGAGGAAAAGGCACTCCCAGGACACAGTGTCTCATCAGTCATTGCTGCATCTTCAATAAAGGTAAGTGTCATTTATTCTTCTTTTAGTAGACTAGTACATGCACAATATATACTGTGCATGTACTACTCTACTATTGTGCATGTATCCTTCTTTTTGTGTGTGGGAAAATGTATATTTCATGTGGTAAAATTTTTTTTTTTCATACTTTTGGGTGTCTTGCACGGATTAATTTTATTTCCATTATTTCTTAGGGGGGAAAATTCATTCACATAACGATTATTCGCATACAATTACCCCTCTTGCACGGATTAAAATCGTTAACCGGGGGTCCATGTAATGGGCTTTACTAAGTCTGAGTCCAACACGCAAGTTATACCTTTTGTATCAAACTTAACACATATTACTCTGTTAAATAATATTCCAGTAGTCCCTTCATGAGCTAGCCCAAATTCACTGCCCGGGATACATTCAAAATTAAAGTGTCCCACTGACCAGATTCGTCAGGTTTCGTCCAAGAAATAAATGAACCATTGACCAAATTCAGATAAAGTCATTGGAAAATAAAGTATCCTCTGACCTGAGTCATAAATGACCGGGTTTTTAGGCCCCCTTTTATCGAACACCCAAACAGTGACTACTAGAGCAGTAAGCCCGTCCAAACAATACGCGTACAATATATACAAATATATACAATATATAAAAACTGTAGTGTAAAGCACCCTTCTGGCAAGACGGGTAAATGGAGTGAATGAGGGTTTGAAAGCTTTTCTTTTTCGGGCCACCCTGCCTTGGTGGGAATCGGCCAGTTGTGGATAATAAAATAAAAAAACAATAGATAGATGTACACTCTAAGGAGGTTATTAGTAGAATATACAGTAAAACAACCAATACATCACATTATGAAATTCTGTGTAGTCTGCAACCAACAATCAAACAGGCTTCTGCATGGATTACATGCAAACTTTTGTGCTAATTGGGCCCATGCACCTTCTGCAGATATCCAAGAATTATCTACAATCAGGGAAGTGTTTTGGGAAAATCCAAATGAGATCAAACTGTGGAATAAAACCACATTGGTATTAAAAGATAACATCAAAACGGCCTTCATAGAAAACCTGAAAGCATTCTATAACAGATGGGAAAATAAAAAGTCTGAGCTGGATGGTGGTATATGCCCCTGGTGCAGATGCTGTCCTGGTAGACAGTAACTGTAACAATGGAGAAATGAATGTTATGGCCTGGAGGGAGACAAAAGCTGTAGTGGGGAAACAGGTGTAGATAAGGACAAGGAAAAATCAATGTTACAAACTAGCAATACCATTGGAGATAGTAAACAAGGGAATGCCCCTAGGAATAGTGAAGACAAACTGGTGAAAGCTCCATAGTTAGTACTAGCGCTTGAAGATAGAAATGAGACAGGAAAACACACACCAGGGGAACAGTCACAAAAATCCAAGGCAAACAGAAACCAGGCCTATGCAAATTCTATGCACTTCGAATTCGCAGGCATGGAATATTTGGGAAAATAGATGGGACGTGCAACTTTGACCACCCAGAAAATGCCATGCCCATATGGCAACAGGAAAATGCAACCTCCCTTCCTGTAAGCTATTCCATCCTGAAATGTGTCACTCTTCAGTTTAGGAAAGACAGTGCTAAAATTTATATTGACAGGCACACCACCTAAAGGGTTTACCTGGAGTTTACCTGGAGAGGGTTTCGGGGGTCAATGCCCCACGGCTTGGTCTGAGACCAGGCCTCATGGTGGATCAGGGTCTGATTGCCCAGGCTGTTACTGTTGGCCGCACGCAAGCTGATGTACGAACCATAGCCCAGTTGATCAGGTAATGACTTTAGGTGCCTGTCCAGACCATGGGAAAACCTGGGTAGCCACAGCCACTCCAGAGAGGTTTTTTAGTGCCAGGAAGGAGGGGCTGGCAGGAAATGACGGAAATCGTACATCAACTCCAATAATTTCTGGAGTGGAATCACAGTCAATGGCCTCCGCTCCAAAACAACAGATATTAGAGCCAGGAAAAAAAGGAATCTTACAGGAATCAAGAAATGTGGGAAGAACTAAGAGACATAAATGAAATAGAAAGAAACCCGAAGTATTTCTTTTCTTATGCCAATCCAAGTCGAGAATAACATCCAGTATTGGGCCTCTGCGTAAACGAGATGACAGCAAGGAAACGAGTGAGCTACTCAATTCCCAATATGACTTAGTTTTTAGCAAACCGCTAACCAGACTGAGAGTTGAAGACCTACATGAAATTTTTATGAGGGTGCCATAGACTCTGGTAGATGCAAATCTACCTGGCATCATCCTGATGCCAAATGACTTCAAAAAAGTGATATAAATGGCATGCCCATGCACTCTGCCTCAGGTCCAGACTCATGGAACTCTGTGTTCATTAAGAATTGAAAGAAGCCTTTATCACTTGCCTTTAACCTTTTCAGGTCCAAAGGCCAAATTTCAAAGTGTGCACCAGGGTCCAAGAATTTTCAAAAAATAATTTTGTTATTTTTTCTTATGAAATGGTAGAGAATCTTTTTCTGAAGGTAATAAAACAAAAAGTACGAAATTTGATGGAAAATTGACGAAATTATGCTCTCGCAAATTTTGACGCGTTGGCAATATTTACGCATCGGCGATTTTGCCGACTTTGACTCCCATTTTAGGGCAATTACAAGTATTCCAGTCAGCCAAATTCCTTAGCTATTTCACTAGTATTACTTCTATTCTATCAATTGAGCACAAGAAATTGCCCAGTAAACTGTACCAACAACAAAATAAAGTGACCGGAAATTGGTAATTGGGCCAATTTAATGTAAAGTTCAAAATACAGTATTCCAATTTCAAAATATGAGTCCAGGATAAACAATATAGGTATTCCTAGCACTAAACTAACATTTCCTCTGTTCATTAGTTATGTTTTCAGGGCTTTACAAATTAATTCCATTTGATTTTTTATTCACATAATGAATTTTTATTCAAACCAAAAAATAGAAGATTTACTGTTATGCAATACTGCAATAAATGTATAAATAATATCAGCACATTTGTGAATGTATATTAGACCCACCAGCTGTCATGTATTAGACTTGTGAGGTCATTTGTTTACTCTTGAACATCGGCAAAAATTTAACATTTCTGCTACTTTGAGCTCAGTTTCAAGCCATTTCCAGTACTTAAACCAATCAAAATCATCTCTATTTCTGTATTATATCTTTCATTCTATCAAATGAGATCACTGCAAAGTCGCTGTTTTAATCGAAAATTACGGTCTCAGTTTTTTTTCTCTCATTATGCATTGTGTGCTGCAGGATTTGTTTATGTGGTGCACACATACCACATAGATATATTCTCTCATATCTAGGCCCAAATTTACTGCTCACAGCTTATCAGAGTGAGCTGAGCTCATGGCTTAGATCTACGGTTTGGACCCTGAACATAAAGCTATAGATCTATGGCACGGACCATGAAAGGGTTAACATCCTATGGAGAGGGAGCATGGATACAGGGGCCATCCCACAGTTACTTAAAACAATAGACATAGCCCCACTGCACAAAGAGGACAGAAAAGCAATAGAAAAGAACTACAGACTGTAGCCAAATTTCTCATATAAAAAAAATCTTTGAAATTTTCTAAGAAGAAAGATGCCCCCCTGATATCCATCAGTTTACAAACCCGGGGCAGCATGGGTTTAGGCAGGTCTTTCCTGTCTGCCCCAGTACTGGACCACTAGACAAGTCGGGGATGCTTAAATACAAAAAAAAAGCGATGTAATACAGATTTTGAAAAACCCTTTCACAAGTTGACCAGGTGTAATAGCACACAAAATTGTGTAAAGGAGTAACAAAAAAAAGTCAGCAGATGGTTTATAATTTCCTAACAAATAAACCAAAGAGTAGTAGTCAACAAGTAAATTTGGGGCAGCTACGGGAAAAGCTCTTTTCCCACAAGGCACAGTCTTGCTCCCACTTGTTCCCATCCTATATCTGACACAGACATGGACAAAAGCCATAGTCCCATGTCTTCCTTTTGCGATAACCCCCTGAATTGAGACAGTGCCTCCATTAAGACACAGCAGGACCCAGGCGACATCAACCAAATCTTAAAATGGGCTGCAGAAAAAATGTGAAGTTAATGATGAAAAATTTCAATTACTCTGATAGGGAAAAACATGAGGAAATTAAAACTTCTTTGGGAGCATAAAAAAAATTCCAACACAAAATAAAGTGAAAATTAATGTAAAAGACCGGGGGATATCATGTCGGGGGATCTCCCTTTAAAGGGACCATAACATTGTACAATCGCATCTGAAAAAAATGACAGGAGAGAAAATAAGAACCCCCAAAACCGGGATCCCAAGCCTATGATGACCTCTTGGGTTGCTTTTTTTATTAGGCGGGGGAATATTGCTCCCAACTAACAGACCTTTAAAGGCAGATGAAATTTGACCTAGAAAATGTACAGAGAACCTTCACAGCATGCAAAACCCGAGAAAAACCACCTCAATTACTGGAATGCTTGAATTCCAAAAACCTGTACCCCCTAAAAACTCAGGGGGGGGAGAGATACGATTATATACACCGGGGAAATCCTGAGGGACTAGTCCCAAAATTTTTCACATGAAATCACTCCCTACGAAAGAAAAAGATTTGGGAGACAGTGCAACACCCCCCAATGAAAAACAGGGATGCCACTAGCACGATAAGAGACAACAAAATTTAAGTCAGGACCCCAAGATGTTCAACTGCCTCCCAGCAAATATAACGGGAATTACCAATAGACCCCCAGTTTGTTTTCAAGCAGGCACGGGAAAAGCCCCAAAAAGTCATACCGACCAGGGGGGCTGTGGTTTCATCATTTGCATGGGCCTCAGTAACAGCCGGGTTGATCGGGCCCCTGACCCACCTGAACCTGGTCACAAACGGGCTGCAAGGGCATTGCCCTCTGGAACCCTTTTCGGTATATCCAGGATTGCAAAGAAACGAAGGCCATCAGTGCGGACAAGTAACGAAGAAATGAGCATCATGACGATCAGAAAGGAACATTCCCCAACATAGAGGCTATCAACGGGGGGAAAAAAAGGCACTATTGGACAGGACAAGAAGGGAAAATGCAAAGGGAAAGAGAGCTGGCAATCTGCTCCCCATGAATGATCCCAAAAGAATTTTAAGTTCTTTCAGCTGACCATGGAAAGCTCCCTTAAAGAAAAATGAGGGGTTTCCCCATGTCAACCATAATTGACAGAAGGTCAAGAAACTTGACTATCACGTCGGAATACAGAGCCATATAAATAAAAGGGAAATTCGGGGACAAGAGGATGTTTTCGAAGGTAATGAAATGGGTTTTCGTTTTTAGAAAATTTAAAAACCCATGAGAAGTGGCCAAGGGGAAACTCGGTAAATGTATACTGAGCCGCTACCATCACAGTCGCCCCCTGCATAATTTTAGCGAAGCATCTACATAATGCTACAAAAAAAATATGCGAAGGAAGAACGAGCGTAGGTCATTTTAGAAAAGAGAAAAAGGTATGTAAGGACACAATTTTGGAAACCCTCGGTCTGAACATAGTCTGAGGAAAGTAGGTGCCCATAGCACGAAAATATACAATAGAAAGCGAAAGGGAAATTTTGCAGATTACCGGAGGCCAAGGGTGGGCTTGAGCAAACAAGTGTGCATATGCTTTCTCAAGATCAAATAAGGCTGTTAGCAAAGACATTTTGCACATCATTCTAAGTGGAGAAAGGGTCCAAACAAAACACCCTTTGCAAAAGCCTACTGCGAGGAGAAAGACTATTTGGCCCCCCAAATCCCCATATCCGAGTCTATTCACCAATTTGTCCATCCCCTTTCCAGACTACACGGGTCAGAGCAATGGACGATAGTGAGAGGCATCAAGCCCCAAGATGCCGGTTTGTAAAACAGCGTAAAAGGGCAGATTTCCATTGTTGGGGAGAACCCCCTTGCACCCAAAATAATTGAAAAGATCAAAGGACTGTAAGGCTGCAAAATGCAATTTTGTAGCATACTGTTGAATATCATCAGCCAAACTCCCAAATGATGGAAGCGAAAAGCGCAGACTCAAGTCTAGGAGAGTAAAGGACATTATACGGCTCCTTTCCTTTTTACGGGAGAAACCCAAAAGCAATTGCCCCTTTGGTAGTTTAGATGCAAAGAAATGAGGGAAAAAGGGGAAAGCCCTTGGGAACAAGTAAAATATTTCCCTTTTTCCCGTGGAAACCTTTAAGGGGTTCTCACACAACCCCAGCAACCTGCAAAACGGGAGCGGGGTCCGAGTGTATTCCCACACAATTTTGACCTTCTTCCAAACCACACACATGGGGGGAAGTAAAGGTAATAGGACACGTGTCTTGAAGGGAAGTGCGTTTAGCATGGGATGACACAGCAAGCAACTGCCCTGTCCCCTTTAAACATATTTGAGGAAAAAATTTGTGATTTTAACCAGTCTAGACTTTGGGTGAAAGGTTTTCAGCCCGCCAAAAAGCTGGAAAAAGTTATCACCAGATCATGTTAATAATAATTTTTTTCTACCAAATAGGGGAGTAAGAAAATTTTAAGTTTTAAATAAATTTTTTTTCCCGCCTCAAATCCAAAGTTTTTAGCCCAAATAACCACCAAATCATGGGTTTCCCCGGGATTTAAAATCTACTTCTCGTTACCCGCTAAGGAAGTAGTAAGCAATTTAGTTTCAGGAAATCAAAGGGAAAAAGGTAGGAAAAGCATATTGCAGAGAGATGCTTAGGACCAGGCTGCTGCCGGACTCTCAAGTAAGACCCAGTTACACATGCAGTAGCTTATATTGCGTTTTTTCCCCCGAGTACACCAGGAAATTTTTACTGTTTTAGACCCTCGAATGAAAATTTTTTCAAGTAAATACACAGTGGCTTTACATAAAATAAAGGTAGGGGGAGAAGGTGTTCGTCTTTAAGGGGTGGATGAGCAATTCTCTCTTTTGCACAAGGGAATCTTACCTGTCAGAAGATACTTTCACGGAAAAGATATATTTTTAAAAAGGGGTTTTTGGATCCCCTGATAGAATCCTTACATAATTGTGGGGGGAGTTTTTACCGTTGGGTACCTGCCTGTAAGTATTACAGATGATTTAACTTTTCCAGGTGTTTTTACCTATACTAAGCAACAATGTTTTGGGGGCTTTTCAAAAGTGGGAATGTTTAGTTTGGAGGGACCCTGACTTAAAAGGGGTTTAAGTGAAACCTAAGGCTACTGTGACTGAAAATTTTTTTAAAGTGTACTATGACAAGACGGGGCAAAGGGAAAAACTTCGTACCCCGCCCTTTACCTTTTACTGACTTTGTGACGTGGGTCGGAGAGCCTGTTCATTGAATCTGACCGCAGGAGACTCTGGGGAGTGATGAACCACCCAGGGCAAACCCGGTTTTTGGGAGGAAGCTCAGTGTGGGATGGGAGTAAAACCCCGACTGAAGCAGCTGGTTTAGGGGCCAGGTGTGGTGACTCCTTGAAGGCTATTCAGTTGCCCGTTCTTTCAGGGAAGAGGGTCCAAAAATTTTAAAAATGTTTTTCTTTCAAAGTTGTGACCATGCAGTCAGTCAAAGCCATTTGAGGAGATATGGTATAGTTCCACAGTCAGCCCTCCTGGCCCCATTCACTCACTTATTTACCCCCCCACCTATGGAATTTTTGCATGGGGCTCAGCAACAATAAAAAACCCTCTCAGACCTTAAAATTTCCCAACAAAAGGCTGCAGTCAAATGATAACAAATTCCCACTACAGGCAGCACATCCACCAAAATTCAAAAAATCAACCTACTTACCTACAAAAAATCCTAATTACGCACCACTCATACATGAACATTAACTCTGATATTAACCTCCCCTCAACGTCTCTTTCCAACCCCAACGAACACATGACCATAACACAAGGCCCCAGTCATCTTTGATGTTTCCCCATGTCCATCTCATGTATGCAAAAAAACCCAAAGCAAAAAAGGCCCTAAAATCGGAATTCATTACCAAAGAATATAAAAGAAAATTTTTCTGTTTATAAATTCAAGTCTTTCTAAAAAAACCCTTACTCACCCCAAACCCAAAAAAAATACTGAATAATTGTATCTTATAAAATTTTATATCTCAAATGTTTTTCATAATTGTTTCCAGAAAAAATTTAAGTGAGACCCAACAAAAATTTGTTATTTTTTTTAATTACCCAACAGAATACTCCATTCTATGAATTTCAGCAATGCATGCAACCAAATTTTACCTGTCTTTGTAAAACTCAAGAGCTTAATTGTTATCTGTTTACAATAATTTTAGGAAATCTTAGTAATCTTAAGTTAATTTTAAGCCTGCCCATAAATGCCTGCATCAAGGGGCTTTGGCAAAGTGCATTTAATTGTATTTTTTTGTACTTTTCTGTTTCATGTTCAAATTAAAAATAAAAAAAAATAAAAAAATAAGGGTTGAAATTTTTTAAAGATTCCCATGGGAATATTTCAGTACTGAGAAGGGAAGCTAGTAATAAGTGTTTACCAAACACTTCTTTTTACCAGGTTCCAGAGTCCTGCCGTTAGGTTTCCACAAGCCAACCAGAATCAAATTTTATCAAATGTCATGTAGTTTTTAGAGCTTGCTTAAGGTTAAAATTTTCCAAAGTCTATCATTCTGAGAGTCAAAGAAAAGTAGAGTATTTTACCATTCTAGGATGATGCACGTTTGTTTTCCCCCGTACCCGAAGGGGTGGGGTGAGAGTATTGCCCCCCTTTTCTTTTCCATGAGGGGAAACACACTGGAATCATTAATCATGGGCTAGGTGAGGGGTGTGCTTTTCCTCAGTGTTTTTCTCAGTTTCAGAGATGGGGGGTAAGATGAGGTTGGGGCATAGTGAACCAGCCTGCGAGTTGCTCAGGATGACAGGGACCTGAGGTGGTGCTACATGCTCTGGGCTAAGAGGAGGTGTTGGTATGGGGCCCGGGTTCTCAGAACGTTGTGATTAGTTGTGTATAGCAATGCTGGTGGATGAGGTCTCTGGGGGAAAAAAACACCCACACACCTGATCAGAAAAATGCGTATGGTTTTCTTATAAGAAATCTGCACTGACTATATGAAAAATAAAATGCAAGACTTTGAAAAGGTTACTTTTACTGTTTAAGTGGATAAAACTTGCTCGGTTGGTCAGTCACCATGGAACTTTTTAAATGGTTTTTTGAAAGAAAGGAAGCACAAATCCCCTTTAGGGGAAAAATTACCCGGCACATTCAGCATGTTTTGAGCTGAAAAAACATGTTGTGGGAACAGATGTTATGGGGGAAGAGTGAATTTTTCATTAAACATGTCTCGGGGGGTCATGGGCATTGCCAGGGGGCTAAAAAAATAGATGACACTTTCAGCAGTTTTTGATACTGCAAAGTAAAAATTTTATAACTAATGCTGACGATTTACTTTAAGAACAGTTACAAAAAAAATTAAATACATCGGGGAATTACAGATACTTGTAGGAAGTTGCCCAGTATGAAAAATGACACTAACTGAAATCTGTGTAGTTTGCAGAAAGGGTAAGGGACGAAGACAGCCTGGTTCTTTTTCATCTGTGTGGTCGTGGGCCCCTGTATATGCAGGGGTTTTAAACTAGTACCACACTTGAATAAACTCAGAGAGGGGTTTTTTTGGTCTGCCCAAAAAAGATCACCGTATGAGGAAATGCAAGAACACCAAAAAAAACATCCTTTTGAAAGACTTGTCTGATGGTATGACAGCGGGGAAAAAAAGGCGGGGTTGGGAGGGGTTTCCAGACGTGCCCCTGAGGGGCTAGCACTGTTTGGAGGACAGTGGGGGGGGGTGTAGTGTTGTCCTGGGGGACAGGCTCCAGAGGGTCCAATGATGTTTAGAATATAGTGCCGTGGGGTTAGTGTTGTCCTGGAGGGCACTGAGACAACCCTTTTTCAGTCCACAGAGGGTTTAAAATAGAGATACTGCTGGAATGGGTCAAAATGGGGTGATGCCTCAGGGAATAGTGCGACACACTACCTGCAAAACCTGGTGGAAGAACGATGTTATACAGGGGAAAAGTATTGAGGAAACAAAAAAAAATAAAAGCCCCCATGAAAGCAGCACATAATCCTAGCAAACAGAAATCAATCTATGTAAATACATGCCTTTGGGGATCTGCAGGCACGGTTATTGGTTTAAAAAAAGGTGGGACATGCACCTTTGACCCTCCCCCAAAAAAAACCACCCACATGACAAAAGGAGAGTGCAAATTTCTTCTTACAAAATTTTTTCACCCCGAAAAGTGCACTCATCAATCCATGAAAGAAAATGTTACATGCATACTGCCAGGGGAATCATCTAAAAGGGGGGTAGAAGACACGACCCGGGGAGACTATGGGAAACTAAAGAGAGGAGCCACAAATCTCCAGGGCAGAGGTTTTTTAGGACCAGAAGGAAAAAAAAGATGGCAGAAATGAAAAAATCCCAACCCCCGAAAACACTTCTGGAACAGAGGGACGGACATTTGGGCCCCTTTCCCCAGAACAACAGATATTAAACCCGCAAATAAAACCCCCCCCAAATTTCCCCAAATCACATTTGTCTTTGAAAATACGGGTCTAAGCCGTCAAAAAACAACAAATTCCTTACATCAAGGGACTACTCTGGAGTAAAGAATGTTTGCAGTTTTCACAGGCCCACAAAAAAGGATCATTTTTCAACAAAATATGGACCCCGGGTTATAACCTTTTCCGATGCGACAGATAAACGGGCAACAAGGGGCAGGGGGGGCCTGTATGTCAAGAGTTGCTCATTTGCACAAACTACTAAAACCCCTAAAATGATTAGTTGAATTTTGATGGTAAAGATCAAAAACCAAAAAAACCTTGTCATTTGGTAGTTTTACAAGCCCCAGATGCAACTTCGCGCAATTCCGGGGCACTTGAAAAACTGATCACAGGTGGAAAAATCTCCCACTCCCAAAACATCTTACTACTAGGAGTTTAAACCTGAGATCCCAAAAAAGGAGGGTATAGCAAACAATTTTTGCAGGATCACCCCCGGGGGGGGCAGCTCGACGAAAATTCACACACACACGAACTATTAAAACCCCTGCAACAATTTCATAAGAACATATTTATTTATTTATAAATTTTTGCATACATTAAAAGGTACAAAAAAAAAACAGGTAAGAGCAGCATGCCCAAAACCATTATTGCTAGGGATTCGGGTGGGTTAAAAATTTAAATTAAGATTAACTAAGCAAGGGTGAAACAGTGGATAAGACATTATTGAAACAGATAATTAAAATACAAAAAAAGAAAATATTTCAAAACAGGTCTATGGTTGCATGCATTGCTTTTATTTAGTAGAAGGGTATTCTGTTAGGGGTGTATTTAAAAAAAAAAAAAAACAAAGTTAGGGTTTTAAAATTTTTGGATTAATTGTGAGTAACTTTAGGATATACAATTTAATGGTTTGTTTTTTCAGTATTTATTTGGTTTTAGTAGTAAGTGAACTTTTAGAAAGACTTGAATTTATAAACAGGGATGTTTTTTTTATATTTTACGGGAATGAGTTCCAGATTTGGGGGCCTTTTATGGCATTGAGTTTTTGCTTTGGTGGATGGGCACAGGAACATCAAAGGGAGATCGTCCCTTGGTTATGGTCATGTGTTCGTTGGGTTTGGCAAGGGATGTTTGAGGGGAGGGTTAATATCGGGTTAAGTTTCTATGTATGTAATAGGTGCAGTAATAATATGGATGTTTTGTAGGAAGTAGGTTGAGTTTTTAAAATTTTGGTGGAGTGTGCTGCTTAGGGGAAAATTTGTTTCTTTCTAACTGCAGCCTTTTTTGGGAAATTTAGGGGCTGGATGGTTAATTTTTGTTGAACCCCTGCCCCAAATTCCCTAGGGAGATAGGGGAAATAAGAGAGGGAAAGGGCCAGGAGGGGCTGATGGGAACAAATTTCCCCCATCTTCGATGTATGCCTTACCGCTTGGAAATTTTTTAGAAAATTTTTGTTTTGTGTATGAAAATTTGGTCTATTATCGAGGTGGTTCCTAAGAATTTTCCTCTGTTGCTTTGTGATAGGTGTCCGTTTTCGTTATGTTAAGAGGTACATTGTAGCTCTGCTACCAAAATAATGAAAAGGGAATGAGTGTAAGTTTGTTGTCCTCATCAGGTAAGAAAAAAAAAAAGGAACACGAACGGGTACTGACCCCGCGGAGCAGGTCCTGTCCCCCCCACCCGGATTAGCCCCAAAACCCCCCAGTCTTATCATCTCCACTCAGGATGGGGGCACGCACCCGACCCCAGCAGAACAAGCAAGTAGGTCCAATCACACCCACCCACACCCACTCATGTATTTATCTAAACCCGTTTTTTAAAAAAACACAACGTTTTAGCCTGAATAACTGTACTCGGGAGTTTTTTTCCACTCTCCACAACCTGTACCAAACCCGTGCTTTCCTATATCCTTTTTTTAATCTTATTTTTCCAACTTGAAAAAATTGCTGGAGTCCCGTCTTGGCTGGAAATTTTTGCATCTATTTACATCCCCCTTTTTTTATTCTGTTTCCATTTTTAAAACCCGATATATCCCCCTAATTCTAGCCTTTCGAGAGAGTGCAGTTCAGGGCCTCAGTCTATCCTCATAGGGGAAAATTCTGATACAGGGATCATCTTTGTATCCTCCCCTTTTACTTTTCAGAGTTTATATCCATTCTGTAAAACGGTGACCGAACTGAACAGCATAGTCTAAAAGAGGCCTAACCCAAGGGTATATAAAGTTGAAGAACAACCTGAGGACTTCTATTATTTTTATTCAGATATGAACCAA
>NW_026496638.1:0-10959 GCF_026875155.1 Cherax quadricarinatus | reverse complement strand
TCAGTTTGTGTAATTGGTGAGAGTACACAAATTGTGTTTTTTGGAAGTGTTTCAGTGTTGATTGGAAATTTGTTTCAAAGGTGATTTTGAAGGTGTTCAAGAGTGTTTTGAAGGTGTTCAAGGGTGTTTTTGAAGGTGTTGAAGGGTGTTTTGATTGAATTCAGTGGTGTCTTTAGTAGTAATCAGTGGTTGTAATTTGGGAGTACTCAAATAGTTTTTGGAAATGTTCGTGGTGTTGTGGATGTGGGTGTTGTTGTCGAATAGAGATTACCGAAAAAAGATGTTATAAGTGGGTTGTTGTTGGGACTTTTTCTGATGTAGTGTGTCCCCTTATTAACTTTAATGAACTAAAAGGGCTAAAACGAGAAAAAATTGTGGGTTGTGGATGTTGTGTGTTGTGATTTCTGACCCCTGTACTGTGTCCCCTTATTAAACTTTAATGAACTAAAGGTTTTTAAAACGAAGAACTAATTGTGGTGTTGTGGGGTGTGGTGTGCGTGTGTGTTAGGTGTCATAGAGTTTTTTTTTTGTGAAAATCTTGGTTACAGTGATGACATTAGTTAAAACGAGTAATAAAATTATGGTATTGATGAGGGTAGTGTAGTCGAATAGAGTTACCGAAAAAAGATGATATAAGTGGGTTGTGATGAATTTAGTTTAAAACGATATTCAAAGGTGTTTTGAAGGTGGTTCAGGGTGTTTATTTGAGTATTCAAATGATTTGAGAGTACTTTGGGGGTGTTCAAAGTTAGTTTTGTGACTTTTTCTGATGGATTGTGTCCCCTTAATAACTTTAATGAACTAAAGGGTTATAAAAACGAGAAAATGCCTAGGCTGGAGACTGAGGGATGAGTTGTAATTTAATGAAATGTGTAAGTGCAGATAAATTAGAGATGTCAAATCTTATTTGGGAGTACTCAAATAGTGTTTTGGAAATGTTCAAAGGTGTTTTGAGTGTGTTCAAATGTTGTTTTTGAGAGTGTTCAAGGGTGTTTTGAAGGTGTTCAAAGGTGTTTTGAGTGTGTTCAAATGATTATGAGAGTGTTTTGAAGGTGTTCAAATGATGTAAAAGAGTACTTATGAAGGTGTTCTGGGAGTATTCAGAGGTGTTTTTTGAAGGTGTACAAATGATTATGAGAGTGTTTTGGGGGTGTTCAAAGTAAAAGTGCGTATTTAACTTCGTAATATGTAAAATTGTGAGTAGTGAATTTATCGAAAAGTGGTTATAAGTGTTGTGGTGACTTTCTGATGCATGTGTCCCCTTATTAACTTTAATGCACTAAAAGGGTTAAAACGAGAAAAATTGGGGGTTATGAGTGAAAATTGTGAGGTGTTGGTTGGAGTGTGAGGGTTCGGGAGGGTGGGGAGGAGGTTACTTCGTGGGGGAGTGACCTGAGATGAAATAGTTAAAAAAATGTCTAGACTTGTGTTGTAAAGAAATTGTTGGATTGTTGTGGGTATTAACGAAACAAAAATGTGACTTTCTGATGATGAAAATGTTTTCCCTATGATGTAGGTACTATATCCCCTTATTAACTTGAATGAACTAAAAGGGTCGTCATGATTCAGCCTGTGTGCGCGGTCCTTTTTAGTTCATTTAACTTAATGAGAGGAATACTGACGTCACTGACATAGGGGTAAGTCGACAAGATTTAGCTTGTATGTGTGGTCCTTTTTAGTTCATTTAACTTAATGAGAGGAATATGACGTCACTGACATAGGGGTAAGTCGACAGATTTAGCTTGTATGTGTGGTCCTTTTTAGTTCATTTAACTTAATGAGAGGAATACTGACCGCCGAGTAAACACCCTTCTTAGTTCATTTGACTTAATGAGAGGAAACTTTTAGTTCATTTTAAAATAATAAGGGGGAGATGTTTAGACCTGTAGTAAGCATGCTTACCCCCAGAGGGGGGGGGGATTTCCAAAAACTTGATACGAGGAATCGAAACCCCATAGGGGGGAAATCCAAAAAAACTGATCCGAGGAATTGGAGAAGAATTTCGAAAAACCCCATAGGCGGGGGAATCCCAAAAAAAAAAACTTGGATCCAAGGAGATGTGAGACTTCGAAAACCCCCCCATAGGGGGATCCAAAAAAATGATCTGAGGAGATGGAGTCTTGGTATTGTCGGAGAAATTTTTTGGGGTTGGGGGGTGAAAGGAGGGGTACCCAAAAAACCTTGATCCGAGGAGATGGAGTCATAGTATTGTCGAGAAAATTTGATCCGAGGAGATGGAAGTGAGGAGAGTGAGAATTTCGAACCTATAGGGGGAATCCAAAACTTTGTATATCGAGAAATTTTGGGGTTGGTGGGGGGGGGGGTGAAAGTGGGATGGGGGGATCCGAGGAGATCATAAGAATTTCGAAAACCCCATAGGGGGGAATCCAAAAAACTTGATCCGAGGAGATGGAGTCAGGGTATTGTCGAGAAAATTTGTGGGTGAAAGGGAGGGGTACCAAAAATTTGACCAAGGGATGGAGACTTTGATTTCGAGAAAAAACTTGATCCGAGGAGATCATAAGAATTTCGAAACCCCCATAGGGTGGAATCCAAAACTTGTATTATCGAGAAACTTTATTGGGTGGAGAGTGAAAGTGAGAGGGGTACCAAAAATTTGGATCCAAGGAGATGGAGAATTTCGAAAAACCCCATAGGGGGGAGAATCGGAAAAACCTAGATCCAAGGAGTCATAAGAAAAAAAAGCGAGGCGCGGGGGGCGACGATCCGGATGACGCTGCAGAAGGCGCGCAGGAAGGCGCGGGCGGGGTCGACGAAGGGCGGGCGCGCGGGGGGCTTCGCCGGGCGGGCGCGCGGGCGGGGCGCGCGGGCGCGGCGCGGGCGGGAGCGGGCGCGCGGCGCGATGGTGGGGTCGGAGGCGGGGGGGGGGGGGGTCGTGGGGGGTGGGGGTATTGGTTGGGGGGTCAGGGTGAGAGGTAGTTCGAGGGCGAGTTCATGGTCTAAAACGGAATAACACCTAGGTGTAAAAGGTGACCCTCCGCTGCTGGTCCTAGATCCGGATACCTCGACTCAGTGGAAGGCCCAAAACCGGATACACCGCCAGAGAAGGCCCCTAAACCGGAAGTCCTCGCCCAGCCGCAAGCCTTTACCGGAAGTTCCTCACCCAGCCGCTTTTTTGACTACTTATATATATATATATTATATTATTATTCTCACATGGCGATTCCCACCAAGGCAGGGAGCCCGAAAAAAGGAAAAACTTTCACCATCATCACTCCATCACGTCTTGCAGAAGGGTGCTTTACACTACAGTTTTTAAACTGCCAACATTAACCCCTCCTTCAGAGTGCATGCACTGTAAGTGCCTGCTCATCCATTCTGTCACCGGCGCCGACCAGGTTCCGGCCTGCCATAGAGCATGATATCCACCCTACCACTCCGTCCATCATTGTCTCTGCAGTCTCACGGCTCACTCACACAGACTGCGCACTAGTACAACACTCCCCCCACAATCACATATCCCAAGACCCTACGGTCCCACACGCGTCTAGCCTACCCCCTACCCCCCACTCTTGTCTCACACCTCTCACTCCCTTATCAATACCCACACAACGACCTCACATGATGCTGCTGGCTAAGTACCTAAGCCCCTCGCACACAAAACTCCGTTAACCCCTCCTCAACCTTTTCCTAGGCCGACACCTACCCGCCTTCCTTCCACTACAGACTGATACACTCTTAAGTCATTCTGTTTCGCTCCATTTCTTCTACATGTCGAACACCTCAACAAACCACTTCCTCAGCCGTTCTGGGGACAACAGTTTGGTAATCCCGCAACTCCTCCTAACTTCCAAAACTACGAATTCTCTGCATTATATTTCAACCACACATTGCCCTCAGACATGACATACTCCAACTGCCTCCAGCCTTCTCCTCCGCTGCAAACATTCATCACCCACGCTTCACACCATATAAGAGCAGTTGTAAAACTATTACTCTCATACATTCCCCTCTTTGCCTCCAAGGGACAAAAGTTCTCGTCTCCACAGATCCTAAAGTGCACCACTAACTCTTTTTCCCTCATCAATTCTCATGATTCACCTCATCTTCATAGAACCATACGCTGACACGGCCACTCCCAAATATCTGAATACGTTCACCTCCATCCATACTCTCTTCCTCCAATCTGATATTCAATCTTTTCTCACCTAATCTTTTTGTTATCTCATAACTTACTCTTTCCTGTATTCACCTTTAATTTTATTCTTTTGCACACCCTACCAAATTCATCCACCAATCTCTGCCAACTTCTCTTCAGAAATCTCCCCAAGTAGCACAGTGTCATCAGCAAAGAGGCAGCTGTGACAACTCCCCACTTTGTGTGTGATTCTTTATCTTTTAACTCCAGCCTCTTGCCAAGACCCTCGCATTTACTTCTCTTACAACCCCATCTATAAATTTATTAAACAACCACGGTGACATAACACATCCTTGTCTCAATGACTACTTTTACTGCGAAAAAATTGCCCTCTTTCCTACATACTCCCCCTAACTTGAGCCTCACTATCCTCGTAAAAAAACTCTTCACTGCTTTCAGTAACCTACCTCCTACACCATACACTTTGCAACATCTGCCACATTGCCCCCCTATCCACTCTGTCATACGCCTTTTCCAAATCCTAATGCCACAAAGACCTCTTTAGCCTTATCTAAATACTGTTCACTTATATTTGTTTCACTGTAAACACCTGGTCCCACACCCCCTACCTTTCCTAAAGCCTCCTTGTTTCATCTGCTATACTATTCTCGTCTTACTCTTAATCTTTAAATTATAACTTACCATACACTTTACCAGTACACTCAAACAGAATTATCCCCCTTAATTTTTGCACTCTCTTTTATCCCCTTTGCCTTTATACAAAGGAACTATGATGCTCTTCCTGCAATTCCCTAGGTACTTACCTCTTCCATACATTTATTAAATATTGCACAACCATCCAAAACTTATTTCCCCACCAGCCTTTTTAACATTTCTATTCTTTATCCCATCAATCCCGCTGCCTTACCCCCTTTCATTTTACTACTGCCTCACGAACTTCCCCACACTCCAACTGGCTTCTTCCTCACTTCCTACAAGATTGTTATTCCTCCTTGCCCTATACACGAAATCACAGCTTCCAAATCTCTCAACCTTTAACAAATCCTCAAATATTCCCTCCATCTTCCCAATACCTCTAACTCCATTTAATAACTCTCCCCTTCCTACTTTTAACTGACAAATCCATTTGCTTCTCTAGGCTTTCTCTAACCTGTTAATCTCACTCCAAAAACTTTTTCTTATTTTCACAAAATTTGTTGATAACATCTCACCCACTCTCTCATTTTGCTCTCTTTTTACATTGCTTCACCTCTCTTAACCTCTCTCTTTTTCTCCATATACTTTCCCTCCTTGCATCACTTCTACTTTGTAAAAATTCTCATATGCTAACAGCTTTGTTTTCTCCCTTACTACTCTCTTTAACAGCATCATTCCCAATCGCTCCTCTTCCCTCTGCACCCATTTCCTGTAACCAACAAAACTTCTGCTGAACACTCTAACACTACATTTTTAATCCTCCCCCACACCTCTTCGACCCCATTCCCTATGCTCTCTTTGTCCATCATCCCCCAATAGTGTTTATTCTTCCCAAACTGCCCCCTTTTTTTGTTTATAAACCTTCACCTCTCTCTTCCCTGATGCTTTATTCCCTTGTATCCCATCTACCTTTTACTCCGTGTAGTACAACTAGAAATGATTGAATACTGGGGCCCCTTATAAACATGTACATCCTGAAGTCTACTCCAGTCTTTTATTACCAATACATTATAAACAAATACTGTCATTTCGCCCTACATCTATCTTGTTATTTATTTACCCTTTTTTTTCTTAAAAAGTATTACCTATAACAAAACCCCCTTTTCTATAAAAAGTTCAATCAAAGGGCCCCATTTATCATTTACCCCTGGCCCCCCAAACTTTACCAAAACCCTCTCTAAAAGTTTCTCCTATTTTGCTTGGGTCCCCTAGCACAATTACTCCTCACTTGGTTTAAAAGGGTCCATAATTCACTTAACATCTCCCAAAAACTCTTTCCCTCGCATTCCTCTTTCTCCAGGGGCATAAACCCTTATTATGACCCCCCCTTCTGCATCCAACCCTTTTCTTTTTAAACCACTAATTTTTGAATTTACCATTTTTTCCTTTTTTCCTTCCATAACTGTCATTAGCATTACGCTACCCCTTCCTTTGCTCTAAATTCTCAAAACTCCAGATTTAAAACCCCTTTTTTCCCCCCACGAAACTCTCCCACCCCCTTCAGCTTTGTTTTTGCTTAGAGCCGGCATCCCAATTCTTTTCATTATAACAAGCAATCATCTGTTTTGCATCCGCACTACATCCACGCCATTTAAAAACCCATTTTTAAAAAGTTTTTCTTCTTCTTTTTTGTAATGTATACGGGAGAAGGGGTTACTACCCCATTGCTCCGGCTTTTTAGTCGCCTCATACGACACGCATGGCTTAGGGAGGAAAGATTCTTTTCCACTTCCCCATGGAAAATAGAAGAAAAAAAAAAAAAGGTAAAGAAAAAAGGAAAGAAAAAAACCTAATTATGTTTTATTATATATTATTTTATATATATATTTTATATATATATATATATTATTTAATATATATATATAAATATTTATTTATATAATATATAATATATTTTATATATTAAAAATTATTAAAATAAATAATATATATAATATATAATATAATATATATATATATAAAAATATAAAATTTTATAAATATATTTTTATATATATAAAATATAAAATATAATATTTTTAATAAAATATAAAAATATATATATATATAAATAAAATAATATTTTTTTATATATATATATAATATAATATATATATAAATTATTATATAATTATATAATAAAAATATATATATAAAATAATAAAAATTATAATATAATAATATAATATATATATATAAAATAAATATATATATAAAATATATAAAATATAAATATATAAAATATATAATATATATTAATATATAATAATAATTTTTAATATATATAATAAATATATATAAAATATATATATATAATAAATATATATAAAAATTTTAAATATATATATAATTATATATTTTTAATATATATATAATTTTTAATATAAAAATATAATTTTATATAAATTTATAATATATATATAATAATAAATATATTTTAATATTAATTTTTATATATATTTAAAATATATATATATTATATTATATTATTTTATAATATTATATATTAAAATTTATATATATATAAATGACATCCCCATCACTCTCCCCCGGCCAATCATGGAATCGTGTTCATCAAGAACTGCAAGAAGCCCCTATCACACCCTTTTCCCCCTAGGGAGGGGAGCATGGACAGGGGGGTCGTCCCTCAGTTCAAAAAAAAAAGACATAGCCCCACCCCAAAAAGGGGGGCAGTAAAGCAACACAAAGAACTACAGCCCAAATAGCACTAACACCCCATATCAAAAAAAAATCTTTAAAGGGCCCTAAAAGAAAGATCCCCCCCCCATCAAAAACCCCATCATTTACAAACCCAGGGCAACAGGGGTTTAGAAAGGTCGCCCCTGTCTGTCTAACTACTGGATCACTCGAAAAGGGTCTAAAGCACTAAAAGAAAAAAAAGAATGCAGATGTAATATATACAGATTTTGCAAAACCCTTTCGACAAGTGTGACCTGGCGTAATAGCGCACAAAATGCGCGTAAAGGAATAACAGGAAAAGCGGTCGATGGATCTAAAATTTTCCCTCACAAACAGAACCAAGAGTATCGTCAAAAGTAAAGCCGGGGCAGTAGGGTAAAAAAGCTCTGTTCCACGGGGCACAGTTAGCTCCCATTTTTTCCCTCATCCTATACCCGCATAGAAAAGGGATGTAGCCAAGCCCCGTGTCTTCCTTTGAGTGACACCCGAATCTGCATGACGGTTCTTCCATTGCAGACACGAAAGGGCCCCAGGCGGACATAAACCCAAAATCTTTCATGGGCTGCAGAAAACAAAATGAAGTTCAACGATGAGAAATTTCAAATTTCCAGATATGGTAAACATAGGAATTAAATCTTCATCAGAGTACAAAAAAAATTCTGGCCACAAAAAAGAGGAAACACCAACGCAAAGACCGGGAGTGATTATGCGGAGGACTCACCTTCAAGGACCCTAAATTTATCAATGCACTGCTAGAAAAATGACAGGGTGGTAATGAGAACCTTCAAAACTAGGAGGCCAAGCCCATATGCCTCTTCAGGGCACTTTTCTATCTAGGCTGGAATATTGCTGCACTCTAACAGACCCTTTTAAGGCAGGTGAAATTGCCGACTAGAAAAAGTACAGAGAACTTTACGGCGCGCATAAGGGGAAAAAACACCCAATTACTGGGAGCGCTTGAGGTTTCTAAACCTGTATTCCCCGGAAGCAGGAGGGGGAGATACATGATTTTATACACCTGGAAAATCCTAGAGGGATATCCGAACTTCACACGAAAATCACTCACTACGAAAACAAAAGACTTGGGACGTGCACCATCCCCCCCAAAGAAAGCAGGGGGGTCACTGCACGTTAAAAGACCATACAATAAGGTCAGGGGGCCCCAGACTGTTCAAAATGCCTCCCAGCACACATAAAGGGGGATTTTCCAACAGACCCCTGGCAGTCTTCAAGCTGGCACTGGACAAGCACCTAAAGTCAGTTCCTGATCAGCCGGGCTGTGGCTCGTACGTTGGTTTGCGTGCAGCCAGCAGCAACAGCCTGGTTGATCAGGCGCTGATCCACCAGGAGGCCTGGTCACAGACCGGGCCGCGGGGGCATTGACCCCCGAAACTCTCTCCAGGTATATATATATATCAACTTCTCTAATATGGCACCACAATCTACAACTGGATGTCACTTCCTCTAAATTGAACCACCACACAATGTCAGCAACAGGTTAGCTAATCACAAGAATTAGGCGAGCAATTACTGTATTTAAGGTCTCTCGGTACCACTGCTTTCCTGAGAGAATCAGAACTCACTAGTGAAAAAACTCGCTCCAAAGACTATTCTGGAGATAGTACTGAAGGACTAGGAGTGCCAATAGGTAGTACTCACTACCCGAGGTGTGAACGAACTTAAGAGGCACTCCTAGTCCCTCAGTACTATCTCCAGAATAGTCTTTGGAGCGAGTTTTTTCACTAGCGAGTTCTGATTCTCTCGGGAAAGCAGTGGTACCGAGAAACTTAAATACAGTAATTGCTCGCCTAATTCTTGTGATTAGCTAACCTGTTGCTGATATTGTGTGGTGGTTCAATTTAGAGTAAGTGACATACAGTTGTAGATTGTGGTGCCATATTAGAAAAGTTGATGGAGTGATTACATAGACTCCAGGCTGAGGGAATGCTTACCCCAAACTCCTTCTGGTAAAGGTCCTTTCTAGAATAATTAGGAGGAGGGGGGATAAAGGAGATTTTGAATGCTAGGGGGCTTGAGCATCCAGGAAGGTTGTGAGAGTTAGATAGAAGTGAGTAGAAACAAGTTTTTTCTATGATTTGTTGTGCTGTTGGAGTGTGAACAAAGTATCACATATGAAAGGAATTCGGATATTGTGGTTGCTATTGCTGTTTAATTATTTACGTTCTCACTTCAGTTCTCTCCCTCTCCCTTAATCTTTCACTTCCTCTTCCTTCACTCTCTCCCTTCCCTTAGAGTGCTTCATCCTTCCCTTCTTCCTCCTCCGATCAGACCCTGAGGTGATTCTTTCCTTCTCCACACTCCTCACCCCTCTTTTCTCCCCTCCTCTTCTCCCTTCCCTTTTTCTCTCTGTTCCTCCATCCTCTCTTTCTTCCTCTAGTTCATTTGGTTCCTCTTTTCTTTCTCTACGTATGCATTTCTACCCACCTCTCTCCCCTTCCTTTTTATATGTATATGTGTGTGTTCACACACCTGTCGTCTCACCTTCTCTTCTCCCACTGATCATTTCAGTGATAATTACTTCTATCATGATCCTCTCGCTTCCCACCTTCTCCCTATTCACGTTCTCCTCTTCATCTCCCTAAGGCAAGATCTTCACATCCCTTTCCCTAAATCCTTGGCGCTCGCTCGCTCGCTCTCTCGCTCGCTCTCTCGCTCTCTCTCTCTCTCTCTCTCTCTCTCTCTCTCTCTCTCTCTCTCTCTCTCTCTCTCTCTCTCTCCCCTTTACTCCCTTCTTCCTCTTTAGCTTCTCTAACCCTCAACACTTACGGTAACCAAGGCACGCGAACTCTGTGTGTGGGTGAGGGTCCAACTTGCCTAGCATGGGCCAGTAGGCCTCCTGCAGTGCTCCTCTCACTCACACGTTCATATATCGGGCAGGAGAGTATATAGAGTGACTGTTTTTACGTGCACTTCTGTTTTCCTACGACATATCCATCCATTTACTCTTTTACATAACACAGAACGACCAGGATTATATTACATATCCATCCATTAATTCTCTTAATGTTTCTAATACGCGACACAAAACGACAAGGATAATTTTATTCCTCTCAGACTACACTAAATTAGCTATTTTTTTTTATCCTGTGGGGAGAATTAAATGCTTGAAGAAACAAGAAACACATACAGGGTGTTTCAAAAAGATGGGCCCGATTTGAAATCGCGAGTCCATAAAAACTGGGTTCATTTTTGGAACCCACTGTATATCAGATTTCCCGCAGATTTTCATACGTTTTGTCCTGGTTTCTTTGATTAGCGTGATGTTAGTGGTGAGAGTCAGGCACTGAATTAATTTGATTTAGTTAGTATAATAGAATATGCGTACAAGGAATGGTGGAGATGTAGCCAGCTGTGGTCCAGGGATTGCCTGTCACATGATTGCTTTCCAGTCCCCATGTTCTGTATAATATAGGCTTAGTGTTGTTTTAAAAATGGTTTTATAA
>NW_026496630.1:0-21240 GCF_026875155.1 Cherax quadricarinatus | reverse complement strand
AACCATTTAATACCGAGGGTCTTAGACATTACAATACGAGGGTCTATAGGAATAAGGTAAAATTACACGAGTTAGCTAAAAAATAAAAAATCATTCCCTTCCCTTCTGTGCTACATTCATCAGACACCTTTTGGCACTCTTCTTGAACTGGTTCATGCTATGACTGGCTTTGACATGTGCGGGCAGTATGTTCCATTCCTTTATTGCTGTACAATGAAAGGTGTTTGAAGCCTGGCCACTGACTGTGGGTACTACAAAGTTGTGTTCTCTCCCCCTAGCACTATGATTGCTTTGGTTCCCAACCTTGACAAAATTGGCAGCAAGATATTATGGACACTGTGAGCAATTTTTATAAACATGATTTAGCTTCTGTTGTTTTACTCTGTCTTCAACATTCAGCATATCCAACTGCTGTAATTCATTCTGGCCTACATGCTCTCTTGGACCCAGCCCCAGGATGAATCTTACAATTTTGTTCTGGGTGAGTTGCAGTCTATCTTTCAGTTTTTTTGTCAAGGCAGAGTACCATGAAGAGCAAGCGTAATCCATATGACACTGTATAATGGCTAGACATAGGGTCCTGCGAGCCTCAGTAGGTAGACACTGTGCTTGTCTATAGAGGAACTTCGGTCTGACATTCGCTTTCTTTACTACACTGTTCCCTTTCAATTCTCCTGACATGCATTTTTTTTTTCCACCTTAGATGTTTCGTGGCATACCTCATTATCGATAGTGAGTACTATGTTAGACCTATCCACTGGTTTATGGTTATATCCCAACTGTTTTAGTTGTTGCCAGAGTTTTCTGGGGTTATGCTTATACTCTTCAATTTTTTGAGCAATAGTTCTTTGGCCTTTGCTCCTTTTATAAGTCTCTGCACTCTGTTCCTCACCCTTTTTGGAATTCATTTAGTGCTGCAATATCCTGTCTGTTTGCTTTAAATCTTTTAGCAACTGGTCTCTGAATTTCATATTATCTAATATCTCAGTAGTCATCCAGGGTTCAGTTCTACGTTTAATCCTAACCTCTTTAACTGGTGCAATATTATCAAGGATGGCAGTGAACATTGTTTTGAATTTTTTCCCAGGCATCGTTTACGTCCGTGCAACTTGTTATCTCTGTCCAGTCACAATTGTGTAGCCTATTTACCAGTTGTTTCTTTACTGTAGTTTCTAGTTGACCTCATTTTTATTGTTCTCTATAGCCTATTTTCCCTAGCGGATTTTCCTGGTGCAGTAAATGATGAAATGATCACTTAGGCCTGTGGTAATGACGCCTGACTGACTAATGTTCTCAGAGCGGTTACAAAGTATGTGGTCAATTAGGGTGGCTGAGAACTGTGTGATCCGGGTTGGTGTATTAATTAGTTGAGTGTAACTATTTAAATCTAGAATTTGCTTATACCTTTTGCATGGCCCGTTATTTTGCTGCTGAAAACATATATTGAAGTCTCCCAGTAATACTGTCCTCGCAATTGTTTCAAGTCCGGACAAGACTCTGGAAAAGTCTAAGAACTGGTCTTGGTTGGGAGGGCGGTAACTAGTTCCTACTAAGATGGGTTTGGTCTTGGGAAGCAGCACTTCAAACCATAGAATCTCCAGTTTATTGTTATTTAAATCAGGTCTTGGGTTGTAAGCTACGTCATTTCTAATATAGGCACATACCCCCACCACTTTTCTTTTCCCTATCTAAGCGTTTTATATTGTAACTTTCTATTTTGACCTCGTCGTCAGTCCCCCGTATTATCCAGATTCAGAGATGGATATAACTGCCGCCTGAGGTTCTGTGAGCTAGAATCCTAATCTCTGCCAATTTTGGAAAAAGTGATCTTTCGTTGACATGAATAAAGTGAAGGCCTGTTTTCATAAAACAATTATAATCATCAATATATGGCAATGGGTGATTTGTATTAAAATAAGGTAAATCAATGCCATCACTGCTAAAGGGTAACTGTGCCAAAGTGCATTTGTTACACACAAAATGAATTCTGGCACCGTTACTATAATTGTACATACATCCATCATGCACCCACCCCTTACAAAATTTTACATAAGGTGCCTTTTCTGTTTTTCTTGCGTACTTTAGTACAGTGTATGTACCTGTTTGGTGGTGTTTGAGATAATAAGAATGGCTGTATTGTCTTACATTGACCTATGTATGTATTACATATGGAGTTTTTTTATATTTTTATTTAAAACAATGCATACAATATACATAGATAGTTACGTATATAAATATGATATAGATTTTATAAAATAGACAGTATCAGTGGTTCTGTTCCGGTCCACTAAGTAACACTATTCATAATGGCTCTGATATACACCTAACTACATAACTAACACACTACTGCAAAATACACAAAGCTTCAATCACTGTTTTTTCATAATGCAAAATGACACAAAGCAGCTTACGATGCTAGTGACTATCCTTTCCCTCCCTCCCAACATCTACAATATTGTCATTATTATACTCAAAAAGTTGCGCTAAACCACGATGGTGAACATATACTTTAACAGTTTTATATACTCCATAAAAATTATCATTTTCGTTTAAAAACATCGCAATACATTAATAAATATAAGAACCCTTATCAGGTCCTCCACAGAAAAAAAGAATGTTCATATTCACAATACACTTACAAGTTTATCTTCGATCTGACACAAAATATCCCTCATCCTAATGTTTTTAATCCTGTTACTAAATACAAGATTACACGAAAATATGTTTTTAATCATTCCAAATATATTACAATATGCATGACGATTTTAATTATACTAATCTTGAAATTCAGTTAAGATTAATACAAATATTAACTTCTAGATACATTGTACACAAAATGCAATTACATGTGATTTTATTTTTTTTTTGTTTATTTAAAACCAATACAGCGTAGCATAAAAATAAAAAAATAAAAAGGAAACAGTATGGATCTCAATCGTGAAGGTACGAACACTGACCAAATAAACCCAACACAAATTAACTGACACAAAGGATTACACCCATATTCTCGCAAGATATTGCTGTATAACATACAACATATACTCGCAAGATATTGCTGTATAACATACAACATATTCTCGCAAGATATTGCTGTATAACATACAACATATACTCGCAAGATATTGCTGTATAACATACAACATATACTCGCAAGATATTGCTGTATAACATACAACATATACTCGCAAGATATTGCTGTATAACATACAACATATACTCGCAAGATATTGCTGTATAACATACAACATATACTCGCAAGATATTGCTGTATAACATACAACATATTCTCGCAAGATATTGCTGTATAACATACAACATATTCTCGCAAGATATTGTTGTATAACATACAACATATACTCGCAAGATATTGCTGTATAACATACAACATATACTCGCAAGATATTGCTGTATAACATACAACATATACTCGCAAGATATTGCTGTATAACATACAACATATTCTCGCAAGATATTGCTGTATAACATACAACATATACTCGCAAGATATTGCTGTATAACATACAACATATTACTCGCAAGATATTGCTGTATAACATACAACATATACTCGCAAGATATTGCTGTATAACATACAACATATACTCGCAAGATATTGCTGTATAACATACAACATATACTCGCAAGATATTGCTGTATAACATACAACATATTCTCGCAAGATATTGCTGTATAACATACAACATATACTCGCAAGATATTGCTGTATAACATACAACATATACTCGCAAGATATTGCTGTATAACATACAACATATTCTCGCAAGATATTGCTGTATAACATACAACATATACTCGCAAGATATTGCTGTATAACATACAACATATACTCGCAAGATATTGCTGTATAACATACAACATATACTCGCAAGATATTGCTGTATAACATACAACATATACTCGCAAGATATTGCTGTATAACATACAACATATACTCGCAAGATATTGCTGTATAACATACAACAGTAACTTACCGCAAGAACATAGCTACAAATAAACACAGTAACAGGGTCATGAACTGAAAAATCGAAAAACATTCAATGATTCAAAACCTTACATATATATAAATTGTACATATAACATGACATGACAAAGGCTCAATACAATATAAAAGAATATATACAAGAGAAATGTATCAATTAATCCCATCCTTCGCATTAATCAATAAACCAAAACCTAACATCATAATCTTACTAGGACATCGACATATTTATCCTTAACATTACAGCTGTAATATATACTAAAATACAAATAAACCTAAAAAGAAAACAGCTTAGATCTCAAAACCGAAGGCTCATTACTGTTACAATAAACCCGTATACAAAAATCTCAAAACACAAAAGGAAAGGGTTTGTCCATAAACTGGCTAGATGTCTGTCTACCATACAGCTAAAAACTTACATCAAGAACATCGCAATGAAAACAAACCGGTATGAGATCACTGACCTAAATTATATAAACTTTAAAATGAATCGAAACCATACATAAAGTTTTAAATATGTTATTATAGATCATTTTAAATATACTATATAGATCATAACGAGACCTCAAACTCTGCATCCACACGTGGCACGATAACCACAAGGTTGATGCAATAATGCATCAATGAAAACCACGAAACCAGTCCATACCCACATTCACAACACTCTCAAGACACCCCCCCCCTAAGGAGGCGAGCCGGCTGTGACCCCCTGACTCCCTCTCAACCTATGAAAATCCCTTCACTCACTTATTATCATTCACAGATTCACGAGAATTCCTAACGTTAGCATTCTATACCCCTCTGAGAAAACCTGATCCCACCTCCTCCCATACAATTCTCTGTTACGACACATCGTACGATAGAACGTTATTGCCAGAACCTTCCTTCGCTCTTCACTATCCTCTCCCCCTCATCACCCACGTTATATATATATATATATTATATATATTATAAAATTATATATATATTTATATATATATATATATATATATATTATATATATATATATATATAATAAAATAATATATTAATCAACCATGATTTAATCTAAAGCTCTCATGACGCCCTCGTCTAACCCACCCATATCTAGACTTAAAGCACGCAGAACCGACACCACACGGCCTCCCACTCTCTGTACCAACCTACCTAACCAGCACCTGACCTCTTCTAACCCCTCACAAAAATGAACTACATGGAACGCAGTCTCATTCCCCTCCCCAGATACCACAATCCCCCACCCTCTACAACCTTTCTGTTCCGTAGTATCGCTCCAGACGGAAGGACCCCATGCAGAAAACGAAACATCACCTAACGCGCCCGAGGGTTTAACTTCAACTTACTAAATCTATACCAAATACTCTTCCATTCATACATGGGGAACAAGCTCTCAACTGGGACAACGCACCTACCTACAAGCAACCTACACAAAACCTTATACGAACCTTTCTCAGTTTCTTAACCAACATCACGGCCCTCAAAACTATTTCGCATTCCCTCAACTCCATTCCTCGATACCACATACCCAACCTGTCGTGTATCCTTCTCAATTGCCCCGTGTTCACACCCACACGCAAAACTTCCCATTTAAGAAACATATTTAGCCCTCTGTCTCAAATCCATCAACCCCAACCCACCTGATATACAGGTAACATTACAACTTCTCTTCTTAACCAATCACAACGTGAAACCCCACAAAAATTTGTACACCCGTCTTAAGATCCCCGCAATCGCTGTCCCTGTAATTGGGAACACAGCTGCGACATGCCAAACCTTACTATACAATAAAATGTTTACTACTATCACTAGCTGTAAAAGAGTTAGGTGCTGGGGTCTCAGAACACCTATACGCCCCACGATCCTTTCCAATAACCTATCCGAGTTTTCCACCCACCCCAAACAAATTTTTAAAAAGACACCGCCCATTCTTCAACAGAGGACAGCAAGGGACTAGCTCCCTTAAGGTTTACTATACTAATAGCAGGAGTGTAAAATAAGATAGATGAGCTAAGATTAATTGCAAGTGCAGGAAACATAGATATAATTGCTATAACAGAGACCTGGCTCAATCTGAAAGATAGAGAGATGCCCTCTGAATGTCACATACAAGGCTATAAATTTCCACACTGACAGGGTCAACAGGAAGGGTGGTGGAGTAGCGATGTATGTCAGAGACAATTTAAATTGTTGTGTTAGACAAGATATAAAAGTAGAAGCGTCAGCCACTGAATCTGTTTGGTTACAGCTTCTCGAGGGCCGAGAAAAACTAATTTTGGGTGTGATTTACAGGGCCCCAAATCTGATAGGGAGTGCAGTAAACTTCTATGGGACGAAATTCGTAAGGCATCTACATACGAAAATGTTGTGGTAATGGGAGATTTCAACTATAGACAGATTGACTGGAGCAATTTGACAGGAAATTTAGAGTCAGGAGGCTTTCTTGTACGATCCAGGATTGTTTTTTAAAACATTTTTGTGACAGAGCCAACTAGAGGAAATAACCTCCTTGACTTGGTTCTTGCCAGTAGGGAAACACAAATTAATAATCTTGAGGTTAATGATGAGCTTGGGGAAAGTGATCACAAATCACTCAGTTTTAATATATCATGGAATTCCCCTAATAATGGCAATAAAGTCTCCGTCCCTGACTTTCGCTTGGCTGATTTCATAGAACTGAAAAATTACTTAGGAGGGGCTGAACTGGAATGACCTGACTAAGGGTCAGGTAGGTGGTAAATGGTTGCCGATATGATGCTTTCCAGGGCATAGTTCTAGCTGCTCAGTCAAATTATGTTCCAAATAGGGAAATCAGATCAAACAAAAATGATCCTAAATGGATGAACAATAGATTAAAATATCTGATTGGTCAAAAGAGGCATATATAGGCAAATCAAAAGAGGAGAGGGGCAATTAAGAAATCGATATATTCAGTTAAAGAGAGAAATAAAAAAGGGAATTAGAAAAGCAAAAAGAGATTATGAGGTTGAAGTTGCAAGAGAATCGAAGACTAACCCAAAAGGTTTCTTTCAGGTATACAGAAGTAAGATCAGGGACAAGATAAGCCCACTCAAAAGTTCCTCGGGTCAGCTCACTGACAGTGATAAGGAAATGTGTAGAATTTTAACACATACTTCCTCTCAGTTTTTACACAGGAGGATACCAGCGATATTCCAGTAATGATAAATTATGTAGAACAGGACGATAATAAACTGTGCACGATTAGGGTCACAAGTGACATGGCCCCTTAGGCAAATAGATAAATTAAAACATAACAAATCCCCAGGCCCTGATGAACTGTATGCAAGGGTTCTAAAGGAAAGTAAAGAGGAGCTTAGCACACCTTTGGCTATCTTTTCAACATATCACTACAAAACTGGCATAGTGCCAGGTAAGTGGAAAATGGCAAATGCGATACCTATTTTCAAAGCAGGTGACAGGTCCTTAGCTTCGAAAATATAGACCAATAAGCCTAACCTCCATAGTGGGAAAATTTATGGAATCAATAATTGCCGCGGCAGTTCGTAGCCACCTTGAAAAGCATAAATTAATCAACGAATCTCAGCATGGTTTTACAAAGGGGCGTTCCTGCCTTACGAATTTATTAACTTTGTTCACTAAGGTATTTGAGGAGGTAGATCATGGTAAAGAATATGATATTGTGTATATGGACTTCAGTAACGCTTTGACAGGGTCCCACATCAGAGACTATTGAGGAAAATTAAGGCACATGGAATAGGAGAAGAAATTTTTTTCCTGGATAGAGGCATGGTTGACAAATAGGCAGCAGAGAGTTTGCATAAATGGGGAGAAATCAGAGTGGGGAAGCGTCACGAGCGGTGTTCCACAGGGGTCAGTGTTGGGCTTCCCTGCTGTTCACAATCTACATAAACGACATAGATGAGGGCATAATGAGCGACATCGGCAAGTTTGCCGATGACACCAAAATAGGCCGTCGAATTCATTCTGACGAGGACATTAGAGCACCAGGAAGATTTGAATAGACTGATGCAGTGGTCGGAGAAGTGGCAGATGCAGTTTAATATAGACAAATGCAAAGTTCTAAATGTTGGACAGGACAATAACCATGCCACATATAAACTAAATAATGTAGATCTTAATATTACGGATTGCGAAAAAGATTTAGGAGTTCTGGTTTGCAGTAATCCGAAACCAAGACAAGAGTGCATAAGTGTGTTCGCAATAAAGCTAATAGAATCCTTGGCTTCATATCAAGATGCATAAATAATAGGAGTCCTCAGGTTGTTCTTCAAGTCTATACATCCTTGGTTAGGCCTCATTTAGATTATGCTGCACAGTTTTGGTCACCGTATTACAGAATGGATATAAATTCTCTGGAAAATGTACAAAGGAGGATGACAAAGTTGATCCCATGTATCAGAAACCTTCCCTAAGAGGATAGACTAAGGGCCCTGAATCTGCACTCTCTAGAAAGACGTAGAATTAGGGGGATAAAGATTGAGGTGTATAAATGGAAGACAGGAATAAATAAAGGGGATGTAAATAGTGTGCTGAAAATATCTAGCCTAGACAGGACTCGCAGCAATAGTTTTAAGTTGGAAAAATTCAGATTCAGGAAGGATATAGGAAAGTACTGGTTTGGTAAAGAGTTGTGGATGAGTGAACAAACTCCCGAGTACAGTTATAGAGGCCAGAACGTTGTGCAGCTTTAAAAATAGGTTGGATAAATACATGATTGGATGTGGGTGGGTGTGAGTTGGACCTGATTAGCTTGTGCTACCAGGTCGGTTGCCGTGTTCCTCCCTTAAGTCAATGTGACCCCGACCTGACTAGGTTGGGTGCATTGGCTTAAGCCGGTAGGAGACTTGGACCTGCCTCGCTTGGGCCAGTAGGCTTCTGCAGTGTTCCTTCGTTCTTATGTTCTACTCTATCATAAGCTCCCTGCCAATCTAGAGCCAACAAAGCCGCCCCCCACTCCCACCTATTTGCTTCCACAAAACTTCGGAGTATCCCATGTTCTTCAATCATCGACCTTCCCGGCAACCCAAACTGAGATTTCGAAACCACCCTCCCCACACACATGTGAACCTATTACCTAAATTTTTTGCAAAAACCTTATAGTCTGCACACATCAGCGATATGGCTCGGTACTCCCGTAGGGTGGACTGCCCCTTGCCCTTCGGGACCAACACTACAACTGCTGTAGCCTGCTTCTCTCCCAATTTACCCTTCTCCTTCATACGATTAAATAAACCTAACTATAAATCCCCGTATTAACATCCAATGTTGTAAATAAAATTCTACCGGGAGACCGCCAATACCAGGAGCTTTCCCCTTCCTCATTCCTCTTAATGCATTCTCTATTTCCTCTGCCGTAATACTCCCACCTAAAGCCTTTCTGTAGCTATTTCCTAAATTACAAGTCACATACGTACACACCCTTGCCTAACGCCCCGGCATCCACCCCCCCACTTGTCCAGTATTTCTCATAAACCCAAACCTCTGCATATGCACACATCCCCTTCGTGGTTCTTATCTCGTGCCCTGCTCTATAAGTCCTGACCGTCTCAATTACCTCTAAACTTGGGATAGCTGTCACCGCCTGTCTTTGCTTTTGATGCCGCAAAACACACACAGAGGGCTTGTCGCCCCAAATCACTTCTTCCACCCATGCCTGCACCCTTACAGCTTGAAACCTTTCATTTTGTAAGACCCTCAATCTCCCTTTTATTTCAACTATTTCATCCATAGGAAAATTATTCCCAACCAGCCCCCGCCCATAGCAACCTCTTAACCTATCCTCTAAATAGTTAGCCAGTCCATATTTTAAATTATTAATACTTTTCCTTCCCTCACATAAAACTTTCTAATCCTTTCCTTCGCAACACAATCCCACCATGTCACAATGTCGTCCACCCCCTGTTCTTCCACGCTAAGCTCCCTCCATAGGACTGAACCCCTCCCAACCCCTACTCTTCACCTAACACACTTATATTTAGTTTCCAAAAACTTCTGTATATTTCCGCAAGCTCCCCGCACTCAACCTCCAATATCACTGCGCTATGATCTGACATTGTAGCCTCAACAGTACTGAAAGATTTCACATCCACTCCCTGAGAAAGGTACACTCTATCTAGCCTCGCAGCATATCCACTCCTAACGAACGTATGTTCAGTCTCCCACACCGCCCCGTCCCAAACGCATCATATAACCTGACATCCCTTAACAATTCCCTAAGAGCCAAAGACATATATCCAGCTCCTTTTGGGTCCACTTCAGGCACCCTGATTACACTATTCCCAGTCCCCACCAATTATTGCCACCTCTGGCAGTGCACGTAAGAAAAACACGAGATCCTCACACACAAAATCATTCTTTACCTGTATGTTATTTTCCGCCGGCTCATACACACTCACAAAAGACACACGCTTACCCATCCACCACCCATCCAAATGCAACACCCTCCCCACCCCCCTCCCTGCTACTAAACCATTAACATTTAAAGTCATACACCTAAGGCCTTTTAAAGTTTCACACCCCTGCCTCCTCTCCTCACTCTTTACAACACCAGAGCCTGAATTCATATTTGACACCTTCAGAGTGCTCTCTTTCCTCCCCCCTTCTTCCGGTGCCTCCTATCATGGCTACCACCACATACACCATTGCCTTCACACTCCACCTCAGTCTGTTTCCCAGGCCTTTGCGCTGGCGTCAGGACGTCATCAGAATCTGACATAGCCGCCCTTTTTCTCGTGACAGGCACGTTACACATATCTTGATCAGATGTTGCCTCACGATGAACTTCCACCTCCACCTGACAACGGTTTAGTGATTCTAGGGACGACTCCAACATACCATCACTTCCCAAAATATCACGTCCCGGACTTACTGGAAGCGACGACTCTCCAGTAACACTTCTTTCAGATGTAATGTCCCCCTCAGGCAGTGACAAAGTCTTCAAAACCTCCCCCAAATTCCTCCTCAATCTCAATAACCTGCTCCTGTAGTTGCTGCTCCTCATTATCCACAGGAGATACTGGGTCAGGCAACTGGGTGAGGGACTCCAACCCACCTCCAGTCCTGTGTGCCTGATCCACTATCTCACTCCACAAAACACCACGCCCTCCGTCCGATTGTTGTTCCACACCTGCCACCTTTGAAGCAGGGGCTGTGGCGTCCACCACATGTCCAGGCACACGTCTCCGCTTGTCACAAGTCGCCGCTATGTGATCATACTCACCACATAGGCGGCACGTACGTCGTTGCCCTGGATACATAACGATAATCTTCGTCCTGAATTTTTGTAGATGAACATAGGACGGTATTGGGTGTCTCAGTCATTTGAGGTTGAAAGTACCCTCTGGCAGACCAGCATAGGCGCCTGCCACCCACGTACCAGGGCTGAGCATAATGAACCGTTCCATACTTTTCAAAAACTGTCCTGATATCCACCTCGTCCACCTGAAAGGGAACGTTGCGTAACTTGATCCATGTATAATGGCGTGAAACATCAATCATTCTCACACAGACAGCTGGTGTGACGGTAAGACTCACGTCCTGAAACCGGGTGACCAACGATTCATAGACCGTCGCCGTTAGCAGTTTTACGAAAATTCTTTGGGCTCCATTTAATGCAACCCCATATAAGTCACCATCTTGTATGCCATACGTCTCCCGGATGATCTTGGGTAATAAGACTTTCACAGAACTAGGCGTAATCATTCCTCGAAGTAGTTCTATGCCGACAGTATTAATCCGGCATCTTAGACTAACTGCCATTTTGACAACAGCAGTACTCCTATATTGTCAGCAGAGGCGAGACAGCACCACCTCACACCACTGCAGCCAGGCAACTGAGGAGCGTCTGTGCAGTAGGTCCACACGGCCCGAGAGCGATGAGGACAATGAACTTTTCTGTTTTTCTTGGATACTTTAGTACAGTGTATGCACCTGTTTGGTGGTGTTTGAGATAATAAGAATGGCTGTATTGTCTTACATTGACCTATGTATGTATTACATATGGAGTTAAGGGTTTTATCATTCCTAGCATTAGCACCGTCATTTATCTGTCTGTTTTGCCTCTGCACAATAGTTTGCCATATATGATTTTGGTAAATATTTTTTTCTCACTTGTTTGTTGGGCTATCTTATTGAAACTTGGGTAATGTATGAAGGAAAGACACTTCATAACGTACACCAAAAAATAAAGAAATGGATGATAAATAATGAAGCTTACTTTTAATGAACTACCGCCCCTAAGCTCCCAGAGACCGCCAAGTGGGTCAACCAACAGCCCCTCCCAGCAGGCAGAGCTGACAGCTACCGCGACTTCACCTCTACAGATGGGCTTAAAATCTGCAATCCATTTAACGTCATGCACGACGCAGACACACATCCCCACAGCAGCTCGCTCTCAAGCTGATAGCAAATTCGGTGACCCCTTGAAGAAATTCAATGATGCCCCTGAAAAATGATACCCCTACAAACAACAAATCCTGGCACAACCAACTGCTATTTGGTAATGGCTGTCTGGCTGTCCCACTAAGGAGGGACAAGTCCCTACCAAAAATCTGTTATTAGGGCAATAAATGCATTCCCTGGAGATGATTATTAATTTTGTGATATATATATATTATATATATATATATATATATATATATTATATATATATATATATAAAATATATATATATTTTATATATATTATATTATATATATATATATATATATATAATATATATATATATATATATATATATATATATATATAAATATATATATATATATATAAATATATATATATATATATATATATAATATATATATATATATATATATATAAATATATATATATATTATATATATATATAATATATATTAATATATATCTTTCAACACACCAGCCGTTTTCCCACCCAGGCGGGGTGGCCCAAAAGGAAAAACAAAAGTTTCTCCTTTTACATTTAGTAATATATACAGCAGAGGGGTTACTAGCCCCTTTGCTCCCGGCATTTTAGTCGCCTCTTACAACACGCATGGCTTACGGAGGAAGAATTCTGTTCCACTTCCCCATGGAGATAAGAAGAAATAAACAAGAACAAGAACCAGAAACAAAATAGAAGAAAACCCAGAGGGGTGTGTATATATATGCTTGTACATGTATGTGTAGTGTTACCTAAGTGTAAGTAGAAGTAGCAAGACATACCTGAAATCTTGCATGTTCATGAGACAGAAAAATGGACACCAGCAATCCTACCATCATGTAAAACAATTACAGGCTTTCGTTTTACACTCACTTGGCAGGACGGTAGTACCTCCCTGGGAGGTTGCTGTCTACCAACCTACTACCTAGGCTGTACTCTGTCTGCAGTCTTCTTTGCCATTCCCCGATCTTCTACACTTTGCACTTGGCTGGGTTAAATACGAGGAGCCAGGTCTCTTTGTAGTCCTGCCTGATCCCAATCCGATTTAATTCTCCTCATTAACTTCACATCATCTGCAAACAGAGACACTTCTGAGTCTATCCCTTCCATCATGTCATTCACATGTACTAAAAATAGCACTGGTCCTAGGACTGACAACCTGTGGAACCCCACTCGTCACAGGCGCCCACTCTGACACCTCATCACATAGCATGACTCGCTGTTGCCCCCCCTGTCAGGTATTCTCTGATTCATTGCAGTGCCCTTCCTGTTATGCATGCTTGATCCTCTATCTTTTGCACTAATCTCTTGTGAAGAACTGTGTCGAAGGCCTTCTTGCAGTCCAAGAAAATGCAGTCTACCTACCCCTCTCTCTCGTGTCATACTTCTGCTACCTTGTCACAAAATTCCAGTAGGTTTGTAACACAGGATTTTCCTCCCTGAATCCGTGCTAGTTGTTGTTTATAAGCTTGTTCCATTCTAAGTGCTCCACCACTCTCCTCCTGATAATCTCCATGACTTTGCATACTATTCACGTCAGTGACACTGGTCTGTAGTTTACTGCATCGTGTCTGTCCCTTTTCTTGATAATGGGGACTACATTTGCCGTCTTCCATACCTCAAGTAGTGTAGTTGTCCAGTCTTAATGAATGTGTTGAAAATTGTTGTTAGTAGCACACACAGCTTTCCTGCTCCCTCTCTAAGGACCCACGGACAGATGTTGTCTGGTCCCACCACCTTTGAGGTATCAAGTTCACTTAGCAGCTTCTTCACCTTCTCCTCGGTTGTGTGTGTTTTCATCCAACACTTGTTGATTTATCCCTTGTTGAGGTACCCCCCTATTCTGACTTCCTGGAGTCCTTTCTGTTTTCCACTATAATTACTTCCTGAAGTCCTCATGTTGAGCTCCTCACATACTTCTCGGTCGTTTCTGAAACTCCCACCTTCCTTCCTCAGCCTCATTACCTTATCCTTGACTGTTGTCTTCCTTCTGATGTGGCTATACAACAGCTCAGGTCAGACTTGAATTTCGATGCTATGTCATTTTGTTCTGTCGCTGCGCCTCCCTCCTTAACTGTGCATACTCGTTTCTGGCTCATCGACTGATCTCTTTATTTTCCTGGGGCTTTTGTCTTCTGTACTTTTTCCACTCTGTAGCCCACTTAGTGTTTGTCTCCCTACACCTTTGGGTAAACAAAACGCTCGTTCTGATCTTACCATTATTTTTGTTGTCCTTGGGAACAAACCTCTCCTCTGCCCCCTTGCATTTTGTTTTAATGTAATCCATCATTTCGTTTTACTTACTTTTTTACCAATTCTCTTTCCCACTAAACCTCCCGCAGGAAGCTCCTCATGCCTGTGTAGTCCTCTCTTTTGCAGTTTGGCTTTTCCCATCCTACTCCTGTTACCCTCTCTACATGTAACTCTACCATGTATTCAAAGCTCAGAACCAAGTGATCATTAGCTCTGAGGAGCCTTTTATATGTAAAGTCCTCGATGACCGAGCTACTCAGGGTGAATCCGAGGTCTAATCTTGCTGGTTCATCCTCATTTGTACTCACTTAATTGTACTCACCTAATTGTGGTTGTAGGGTCGCGACTCAGCTCCTGGCCCCGCCTCTTCACTGTCCGCTTCTGGGTCCTCCCTCTACCTGCTCCATGAGCTTTATTATACCTCGTCTTAAAAATGCCTCCACTACATCGCTTGCCAGACTATTCCACTTCCTAACAACTCTGTGTGTGTGCGTGTGTGTGTGTGTGTGTGTGTGTGTGTGTGTGTGTGTGTGTGTGTGTGAGATGAGAGAGAGAGAGAGAGTAATGTACACTATGCAAAGTGTTTCTTTAACTTAACTATTATAAATTAACGTTTCATAGTTTTTTTTAATTGTTTAATAATTGATAATTTACTTCATCAAAAAGAAATGTTTTGAGTAATACTCATAACGAAAGAGCAAAAAATTACTGACACCTGATGTGTTGTAGTTAATTAACGTTAATTTACCTGTTTAACGTCCTCTTTCATGAAGAAACAGGGAACATTACATTCTTATCCAGTTCCAATGCTGTATTAATGGTGTTGTAATCTTAGTTCAAGGTTTTTCTAGACACTACCGTCACGAGTTCCTTTTTTACTGTATTAAGATTTTTAAATTCAACTTGATTTTAGCATTCTTAAATAGAGAAGCTATATCGAGAAACTTTTCATAGTGAGGGAGAACCATCATATTCTTGCTTGAATATGACTCTCTCTTTTCTTTTTTAATTAAAAAATAGATTTTCTCGCCATTACTTAATTAATAAAGTATTTTAGTAATTTTAGATCATGAGATATTTAAAAAATAGTTTAGATATTTTCATCTATGGACTTTGGGCTGCAAATCTGTAAAGTTATCAAAAACATGGATGAAAAGACGGAAAGATTAACTATTTAATGATGTGAAGAATAATAGCGCACTTAAGATCAGTTATTTGTTGGTTTTACGTAAAATTTGAATTTAAAATCATGGTTTCCTTTAATAATTAAGACATCTATAAAATGTAATGGTTTATTTTGTTCAAATTCAACAGTAAAATATTTAGAATAAGCTAGACTATTTAATTCATAAAATTCTATATTCAGAGGCATTAGTCCACAAAACATCATCAGCATATCTGTCCCACTTAGCTCTACTGGGAAGAATTTTGTTTTTCAGATGAACACTGGTTTAAGGTTATACAAATTAGATTAATTGATAATTAATAAAATATGGGAAGACTTTAAGCTTTATTTGACAAGTTCTTGAGTCTCCCACCAGCATCATAATGTTCTATTATTTTTACAGGTCCTTGATAATGTGAGAAATCACGAAAGCCCTTGAAATTTCACTATTTCTTTCACAGTGATTGTTTTGGCACACACACACACACACACACACACACACACACACACACACACACACACACACAACACACTGCATATAGTTAACCTATATGCAAAGGCCCTAACAGGGAGTTTTCAAGAGGAAAAATCGGTCAGTCAAAGTGATTTTCAAGGCAAAATTAGCTCGAAACAAGATTCTGCAGAAGAAAGCACGACTAAGGGACATATTGCCGTCCCGGATGGTGTATCTTGACCACGACAGAACACGAGAAGAAAAGCAGAAACTGAAAGAGATGATACAAAGACTCAAGGAGGAAACAGAGGCAAAGATGGAGATAGGCAGGAGAATCCTGACTCAGGAGGAAGAACAAATACAACCTCCATCAAAACTGCCTAGAAAAAGGCCCTCAACCCTGACAACTCAAATTCAGCCAAACAATCTAACCCAAAACCCACAAACAATACCCACTGCCTACCCCACTCATCACAAACTCCACCATAGCAGCAACCCTCTACATTTCCTCACCAGGTCTCCCGCTTCCCCAACTCCAGTGTAATCCATCAGCCCACAGTTTTAGTAAAGAAGCTGAGGGTTTGGTATACAAATGTGTATGGAATAACAATTGTGATAAGTGGCATGAAAAAATCAAGGAAACGTCCCCAGATATCATAGCACTCACAGAAACAATACTCACCGGAAAAATAACAGACACAATTTTTCCACTCGGATACCAGAGCCTAAGGAGAGATAAAGGGATCCGAGAGGAAGGAGGAGTTGCACTTTTCATTAAAAGCCAGAGGGGATTTGAGGAAATTGATGAAGTAGACGGAATGAGTGAATGAGACTGCATAGTAAGAACAATTCAATCTGAGAGCCTTAAGGTGGTAATTGCAGAAAATGTGCAACCCACCACAGAATTGCACGAAGCCAAGAGAAGAATATAAAAAATAACAGAACAATGGTGGACACCCTAGCTGAGGTGGCCAGAAGAGCTCACATGGGTCGAGCATATTTACTAGTAATGGGTGAATTTAATCATGAGGAGATTGGCTGGGAATACCTGGAGCCATATGGTCGTTCCGAACCATGGAGAGCCAAAATGATGGATGTGGTACAGGAAAACCTTATGCATCAACATTTTAAAGATACTACCAAAGAGAGAGGTGAGGATGAACCAGCAAGACTGGACCTAGTATTCACCTTGAGTACTTCAGACATCGAGGACATCACATACGAAAGGTCCCTCGGTTCTGAGCTTTGAATACAAAATAGAGTTACAAGTGGAAAAGGTAGCAGGAATCGGATGGGAGAAGCCAAACTATAAAACAGGGGACTGTACAGGTATCAGGAGTTTCCTGCAAGACGTTCAGTGCGAAAGAGAATTGGTAGGAAAACCAGTAAACGAAATGATGGACTACATGACAACAACTTGAGGACAGGATAGTTAGGGGAGACATAATAACGACATGTAAAACACTGCAAGGATGGGACACAGTTACAAGGAGTCACAATTAGAAGCTGAAGATTCAGATGAGTCAAAAGGGATGTTAGGAAGTATTTCTTTAGTCATAGAGTTGCCAGGAAATGGAATAGTCTGGAAAGTGAAGCAGAGGAGGCAGTGGTTCTCCGCCTTCCTTTCCCCATTTCACACGGAATATATGTGTGTTTTCGGCGATGTGCAAGCCGACGAATATGGTCTACATGATCTTAACTGTTCCTAAAACAAGGGCTGGCACGCAAGACACGATGAAGTCAAATATATCATAATGAGAAGAAACCTTGCTACAGGTAAATTTCCAGCCGAGAGAGAGCCTCGATCACTATAAGCCAACAGGGTTCCAGACTCATCGACACCACCAGGACCCAAGGGCAACCGCTTTCATGTTCCAGCTCCTCAGCTCGGCTGTCTAGAGGGTAAATGCATGCTGCATACTGAGCTCGTGCCAGGCTTCGGGGGAGCTGGAGGAGATTCATAATATTTGATATATTCTACCATGTATTCATGTTTGTGCTTCCTGGCAATGCATTTTGTCTATTAATAAAATTCACATAGAATATAGAATATAGGGGTTAGTAGAAGAAAATATTCAAACAGCTCCTGGGAGAACCTTCAGTTTTCCCTGGAGTATGTTTATTCTCTTCTCTCAAGATGAGGGTCCCAATCCATTTCTGGAGGTTGTACCTCCATATATATATATATATATATATATATATATATAAAAAATATATATATATATATAAAAATATATATATATATATATATATAACCCCATCTAAGTTTTTCTTCTTTTTTTCTAAATAGCTCTTGTTCTTATTTATTTCCTCTATTGTCCATGGGGAAGTGGAAAAGAATCTTTCCTCCGTAAGCCATGCGTGTTGTATGAGGCGACTAAAATGCCGGGAGCAATGGGCTAGTAACCCCTTCTTCTGTAAGCGTTTACTAAAGAGAGAAGAAGAAAAGCTTTATAAAACTGGGATGTTTGAATGTGCGTGGATGTTTGTGCAAATAACAAGAAAGAGATGATTGCTGATGTTATGAATGAAAAGAAGTTGGATATCCTGGCCCTAAGCGAAACAAAGTTGAAGGGGTAGTGGAGTTTCGTGGGGAGAAATAAGTGGAATTAAGTCAAGAGTATCTTAGAGAATTAGAGATAAGTAAGGGGTAGCAATAATGTTGAAGGATCAGTTATGGATGGAGGAGAAGGAATATAAATGTGTAAATTCAAGGATAATGTGGATTAAAATAATGGTTGGATGAGAAAACTGGGTCATAAGCGTGTATGCACCTGGAGAAGAGAGGAGTGTAGAGGAGATAGAGAGATTTTGGGAGATGTTAAGTGAATGTATAGGATCTTTCGAACCAAGTGAGAGAGTAATTGTGGTAGGGGACCTAAATGCTAAAGTAGGAGAAACATTTAGAGAGGGTGTGGTAGGTAAGTTTGGGGTGCCAGGTGTAAATGATAATGGGAGCCCTTTGATTGAACTTTGTAAAAGGTAAAGGTAATACATATTTTAAAAAAAAGATGATAAATAAGTATACAAGATATGATATAGGGCGTAATGACAGTAGTTTGTTGAACTATGTATTGGTAGATAAAAGACTGTTGAGTAGACTTCAGGATGTACATGTTTATTGAGGGGCCACAGATATATCAGATCACTTTTTAGTTGTAGCTACAGTGAGAGTAAAAGGATAATGGAACAATCAAGTAAGAGAGAGGCAGTCAGGGTAAGATATAAACAACTGTTGGAGGACAGATGGGCTATTGAGAGTATAGGCAATGGGGTCGAAGATGTATGGAGTAGTTTTAAAAATGTATTGTTAGAGTGTTCAGCAGAAGTTTGTGGTTACAGGAAAGTGGGTGCGGGAGGGAAGAAGAGCGATTGGTGGAATGATGATGTAAAGAGTGAAGTAAGGAGGGAAGAGTATATGGAGAGAAAAAGAGAGGTTAAGAGAGTGGTGAAGCAATGTAAAAAGAGAGCAAATGAGAGAGTGGGTGAGATGTTATCAACAAATTTTGTTGAAAATAAGAAAAAAGTTTTTGAGTAAGATTAATAAGTTGAGAGAACCTAGGGAACAAATGGATTTGTCAGTTAAAAATAGGAGAGGAGAGTTATTAAATGGAGAGTTAGAGGTATCAGGAAGATGGAGGGAATATTTTGAGGAATTGTTAAATGTTGATGAAGATAGGGAAGCTGTGATTTCATGTATAGGGCAAGGAAGAATAACATCTTGAAGGAGTCAGGAAGAGCCAGTTGAGAGTGTGGGGGAAGCTCGTGAGGCAGTGGGTAAAATGAAAGGGGTTAAGGCAGCTGGGATTGATAGGATAAAGATAGAAATGTTAAAAGCAGGAGGGGATATAGTTGTGGAGTGGTTGGTGCTATTATTTAATAAATGTATGCTAGAGGGTAAGGTACCTAGGGAGTGTAGAACGAGCAGTATTTTATATTATTGTGACCACGAACGAGTGGTATTGATCAATAACAACACTGCACTAGCCAAGGACTCGAACCCATATATATATACATAGATATAAATATATAATATATATATATATATATATATATATATATAATATATAAATATATATATATATAAAATATATATATATAATATATATATATTATTATATATATATATTATATATATATATATTTATATTATATATATATATATATATAATATATATATATATTATATATATATATTTTATATATATTATATATATATATAATATATAATATATATGTCCTGCCGAAGAGGCAGAAATTGCGATCTTGGCTTAAATAGCAACGCTCATCTTGCCATATAGGACAAGTAAAAATTTGTGTATGCAATAATTTCGGAAAATCATTCTGAACCTAACGAAAAAAAATATTTCACTGTGTTTGTTTAGTATTAAATTATTGTAAAAAAATCTAAAATATATTTTAGTTAGGTTAGGCGAAAATAAATTGTTTCTTGTTATAATAAGGTTAGGTAAGTTTTCTCAGATTCTTTTGGTGCAAAATTAATTTTTTTTACATTATCATTAATGAAAAAAATATATCTTTAAATGTATAGAGAAAAATTTTAGAAAGGACTTAATTTTAAATGAGTTCTTGCTTTAAATTTACCAGTTTTACATATTCGGCACGACATATATATTTTTATATTATTATATTTAATATATATATATATATATATATATATATATATATATATATATATATATATATATATATATATATATATGCAAAACAACCACTCTGAAAGAATAGAGAAAAATTTCCCAAACGCTTTTCGTGACTACTCACATTATCAAGGAACTATGAAAATGAAGCATCCAAGGAAGCTATATAAGGGTCCGGCCAGCACCTCACTATCAGATCCCACAACAATTAAACACGTGACGCGCGGCGAGCCAACTTGGATAGGTCTTTGCAAAACTCACCCCCAAACTATTCTACCCAAGAAAATTTAAAAATTATTTTCCAGTGTA